>CALNHX010005734.1:0-101498 GCA_940337035.1 Agriotes lineatus
ACTTTATAATCACAGTGTGGCTATACGGTGGTCATGTTTTCTATTGGATGAACGCAAAATCCGCAGTTAGTTCTCCAAGTTATTGTCATTTTTAACAGTGTATAGAATGTTTAGTTGCAAAAAGTTACTAATGTCAAAATACGACATTGGCATTTTAGAATGTTTTGTCAATGTAGTTTATTTACTGAACACGGGTTAAGTGTCAAAATAGATTTAGATATATTATTGATGTATATTTGCGTTATTTTATACACAAAAATAAAGTAAGTAATAATGCAAAACTAAATTTTAACAAAGTAATAATTTTGATTTTAGTAATTTTTTGTTACCAAATGTGCTTACACCGTTAAAAAATGCTACTATTGTTATTACATCACCATGGTTTCCCGCACAAGCTTATTTTGACGTTGGCAAAAACATGATGGCCAACAATCGTATGGCCACACTGTGATTATATAGTCACTGTAGTGTCACCTGTACGTTACGCCCTCTCTGTCCCCGAACTTAATTGGTTACAATTATAAATAACTGAATTATTATTTTGCTATTAGCCGATGTTCTTTTTTTCATGTTCTTTGGGTATTCGTTATTTCTTTCAACCTGTTTTGTTCTAGCTCAGTCGCTCATCGTTGCTCCTACTAATTAGCGAATTAATTAAGTACCTCTTTATTCCCATTACCCATTCTCCGGCATTTTTGAATTAGTTGTGTTGGATATTAACACATGGAACTAATATCGGGTGTTTGAAAAATCACTTTAAAATTTTGAGGGAAGAAGCAACATTGTGACTTTACTCCTGCGGCCTGTATCTCGATTATTTTTGAAATTTACCTTTGAAACCGATATTCGTAAATGGTATGAGATTCTCTACAAGATTGAGGTAAATTATCGGCGATATCGTTGTATTACGGCAGACAGGCTACATTCAATTTGTTGTTATTCTTTTTTCAACCGTGTAATTAAATAGCACATTTACATTACAAAGTTTTCCATATAAACCTAATTAAAATTTTGTAGTGGTGATCAGCGATGATGTAATTATCAATTTAAAAAAATCTAATTGTGTTTTCCCACATTTGACGGCCCAAAGTATAGAGTGTGTTGATTCTTCCAACGTTTGCAACGGATGTAACCTGCATTTTAGACCCTTATTTAATTTTTATAGGTACGTGCAAATGTGTGTTTTGTTATTTGTTTTTACTATTACTATCGGTAATACCATGCAAGTATTGACTTGTTGATTACAACTTTTGTTTTCTTTTGAATCCATATACCGTGTGTCCACAGGAGGACGCACCATAGGGATAACCAAACAGAATAGAAAGATCGGCTAATGCTGTGATCGCCGGCACGCTAAAACGTTGTTTTCTGGCTTCTGACTCGCACTGTATGAAACAATATTGTTATAAATGATACAAGAAAAGGAACGGTGGTCATAGCACTGGTTGATATTTATATTCTATTAGCATGATCTTATCTCTATGGTGCGTACTCCTGTGGACACACGGTATATAATAGCTTGTTTGGGACGCTGTTTTGTGTGTCCGGGGACGCTGTTTCAGCAGCCAAACCGTAAGAGATAGAGAAAAAAGTTATTAAAGTTATATGTTGGAATGGTCATGTCAGGTCAGGAACCGAAGATCAGTTACGTGACACTTCCGGGTTTTCGAGAAATCACGTGATTTTCGTCCGTCCGGGGACGCTGGGTCCGTCCGGGACGCTGTTTCAGCAGCCAAACCGTAAGAGATAGAGAAAAAAGTTATTAAAGTTATTTGTTTGGAATGGTCATGTCAGGCCAGAAACCGAACTTCAATCACGTGACAATTCCCGGTTTTCGAGAAATCACGTGATTTCTCGAAAACGCGTTCTATTTGAAAAACGGTCTTTTTTGTTTTATTAAATGAGACATTTGTCTCACTGGTTGCTAGTTCTTCTCTAATAGCATGATATATCGTATTCTATGGGCCGGTTGCAGAAAGCAATGTTAAGTCTGGTGTTAGCTAACATCGCGTCAAAGTGAACAAAATCGCATCAAATTTTGTTTACTAATGTATTAGTTACCATAAGCATTTGAGATTTGATTCGTTTTTGTTCACTTTGACGCGATGTTAGCTAACACGAGACTTAACATAGCTTTCTGCAACCGGCCCTAAGTGTTGGACTTATTCTTAGTTTGGCATCATCAAGTAGGTCTATTTCCTATTCATAATTTTTGAAACAATTAATAGAATAGAATACTTTTAAATATTTTGGTAGGTGGAATATACAGTCTGTTCTATAAAAAAGGCCCCGCCTTTTAGCTACTTTATTATTTATTTTAGACCCAATAAACCTTATATCAAATAAAATGGCACACAAAAACCTACATTTTAACACTATCAAAAAAATTTTATCTTCAATTGTTTCAGATTGGTGACGTCACATGCAATTTTTTTAAATGACACTGTATATATTTTTTTACATTTTCTGGTAGAGGTTTTTTTTCTCTTTTCAACAATATAAATATTTTATGCCCTTACATAAGAAAATTTTCGAGAAAAATTAAAAACTTTTTGCTCGGTGGGAGGCCACGATACAAAACTATAAACAAAAGTGTAACTCAGAAAAACAAAACAATATTTATTTACAAGAGGGAACACAAAAAACTAACCATTTATAACAAATGTTTGATATGTAAACCATTATTGACAATACAAATTTGACATCGTCTATTAACACTTCTTGTGGCGTTTATAAGCATATCTTGAGGAATACTTTGGCAAGCATTTCTAATCCTTACTCTGAGATCATCAATATTTTCTGCTGGTGTAACGAAAACAAGGTTCTTAAGGTGTCCCCACAAAAAGAAATCAAGGGAAGTTAAGTCTGGGGACCTAGCTGGCCACTAAATTGGACTATTTGTGCCAATCCAATTCTGTCCAAAATTTTCGTTTAGGAAATTAGTGTTTATAAGAGAATTATGGACAGAAGCACCATCTTGTTGAAAAATGACGTTATTAAATTCTGCAAGAGGCAATTGTTCCAAATATTCCTGTAATTGGTTTCGTAGAAAGTGGTTGTATCTAACTGAATTTAGAGTTCCGTCAATAAAGTAAGGTCCTAACAACCTTCCGTTTAAAATCCCACACCATACATTAACGCTAATCTTCTTTGAAAGCGATTTTCTCTAATATTTCTGGGATTTTCTGTACTCCAATAATAGTGATGATTTCTATTAAATAAGCCGTTATTGGAAAATGTGCATTCGTCAGACCATAATATTTTTCTCTAAAAATTAGGATCCTTTTGCTGTCTGTTTACAAAGTAATTACAAAATTCAATTCGACGTGGAGGGTCACTTGCTTCCAAATTATGCACTAAATGTACCTTATATGGTTTAAAATCATGACACCTGAAGATTATGTGCAATTACTCGTGTTGAAGTATTTGCATCTTGCTCTACACTTAACAAAATATCCAACTCCAAATTTTCATCTCGTACTTGGCGGTCTCTCTTTATTTTCTTTAGGGAACCCGTAGTCCTTAACGTTTCTTCTAATTTACTAAATTTTCTCCGGGAAGGAGCCTGTCTATCGGGATACCGTGTTTGATAAATACGTAAAGCTTCCGCACTATTTTTCCTGCATTCAAAGAATACTTGCAACATGTCAACCATTTCATTGTTAGTAAACCTGGCCATATTTTGATTTGAATATTAAAGCACAAGAGTATAATACAAGAAAACACTTTAGATTATTTTGAAATCTGATAGTTAAAGCGTTTGTCTACTATTTGTTTTGTTTTTCTGAGTTACGCTTTTGTTTATAGTTTTGTATCATGGCCTCCCACTGTGAAAAAGTTTTTGTAATTTTTCACGAAAATTTTCTTATGCAAGTGCATGAAATATTTATATTGTTGAAAAGAGAAAAAAAACCTCTACTGGAAAATGTAAAAAAATATATACAGTGTCATTTAAAAAAATTGCATGTGACGTCACCACTCTGAAACAATTGAAGATAAAAATTTTTTGATTGTGTTAAAATGTAGGTTTTTATGTTTCATTTGATTTGATATAAGGTTTATTGGGTCTAAAATAAATAATAAAGTTGCTAGAAGGCGGGGACTTTTTTGTAGAGCAGACTGTATAACAAGTTCAACCTTTTTATTAGACCTAGATTTACACATATGTTCTTTCAAAATAGTAGCCGAACCTTTTGCCACACTACTTTGAATTTGATTGTTTTGCAGTGATTCTTGGTTTTATTTGACCTAGCACTTTGAGTGCATGATTTGAGCAAAACAATAGCTTTTCTACCTTAAGTGAATTCAATTTCAGGATGGCTCCTTCGACAGTGGTGTCTAAACTCGCTTCCTAAAATGTCAGGCACTTGGCTGGATTCAGCGAAATTTGGTGATTTTTTCATTGTTTGTAGAATTCTGTTTTCAGTTTTCTCTTAATTCTTTAACAAACTTTGTTCATCTGGAATTTTGTAATATCCCTTCGTTTTAGTCTGTTTTTATTAGCGTTTTTCATCATGCTTTTATCAAGAACCGTTGTTATTGGTAGATTGCCATGAATAGCATTTTCCCTAAGTAGTAACATATCGTCAGTGCTGACTAGTGATGTGAAATTACCGGTAATTTAATAATTAGTAACGTTACTGGTAATATTACCGGTAACCACATAAAACAAAAACCATAAAATTAATTCATTAAAACTTACAGTTTATTCATACGAGCAGCAAAAGTAAAAATAAGAGAAAACGTATTATGAGATTGATAACAATAAGTGAGATATTGATTATTTTTGATATTAACGCAGACAAAAGCAGTTCTTTTTTTGGTAAAACTGCCAGTATTTGAGGTACCCTGTCTTCATCTGCCTCGTCTACCTCTTCTACATTGAAAGCAGCAGATACTCGATGCTTTTCATGGGAGTGGAGTCAACTCTCCATAACTCGAACTCTTTGGTGATGTTATATATCGTTAGAGTTACATAGAGTTCGAGTAAAAAAAGAATACTTTTTAAAATTAATTTATATATTTATTACTAATAATCGAAATAAGCAATACCATAATAGATTATTAAAATATATAAAAAAGTAAAATAATGGTATGAGGTCTTCATCTTCCCACATTGAGTAAGAACCCAAACCAGCTTTCTTAAAACACTTCTCTATGGTGTTTGCCATTACATAAGACCATGCCTTAGCAAGGTTTCGTGCACAATCGAACAAAGAAAGCTTTGGTGATGATCTTTCGTTCTTAAATGATTCTAAAATTTTCATTAATAGTTATTTGTTTCATTAGTACAAATATGCATGATTTCGGGACAAGTAAGACAGATCGCCGGACGACGCGCTGCGGAGTCCGGCGAGTCTTACGCGTCCCGAAAACGCATTTTTTGTGCGAATGAAACATACTATTTTTTCTCCAACTACTCACAAATTCGGCAGTATGACTTATTATTTAGAATCAAACATTGTAGGTTATATTGTAGAACTGTCATGGAGCAAATAAACAATCACTATACGGGGAAATTAAATAACAACGACGGCGATTGCCGAATATTGACGAAGAGTTTGTGTTTTATTTAAAATTTACCATATAAAACCCTATCTTGCGTCCATTTTGTACTAGTGCAAATATGAATCGAAAAGTGTACAGTTGCCAAGGTAATTGGTGAAAATCCCGAAATGACTTACTTTTTATACAACATTATTCGAGAATATGGCGTCTTATTCGTGTGGTTGGAGAAAAAATACATTTCCTGTAATGTCCCTTAGTGTTTTGTATAATGTCCATGGGTTGTAATTTAGAAGTTGTATTTGGAGGGAAATATTTCAATGTTACAAATTGCAATTGTGTTTCTGTATCATTGGGATTAATAACCAGACCGAAAATATGGCAGAAGTTATCCAAGCATTACTACTGCTATAATAATCAACTTCTAAAGATTTAGCTCCTCGTAAATAACTCGGGTTTTTACTTTTACAAATCATGAGGGGTTTAAGATTTTTAGTTCCACTCATATTAGCTCCAAGCAATACAGTAACACAGTATTTACTGTGGTTACCCCCATAATATTTTTGGCCTTTAAAAGCTAAAGTGCGAGTCTGTAAACAGTGTAGTAAACCCGTTTCATCTACATTAAATACAGCATTTGGCTTATAGTTGTCAATTAGTTTTGGCAAACTAATGATATCCAGTCTGTAGTAATTGTTTCACTAACAGATGCTCCTTCTCCACCACTTTCCCAACAATGTTATATCTAATCTTGAATTTACTTAGCCATCCGTCATTGGTGTTGAAATTGAAAATTGCCTTTTCTTTAATAGTAGAACTGCTGATTGACAAGTTTTGTTCTCGTGCCATTTTAAACGAAGTTATAATTGCCTGATAAATGTAATATATCTCCACTGTGTGGTGTTATTTGCAATAATGTTCCATATTTATACTTCAAAATATAATATATCTCAAGCTACACTTACAGTACCAATTGAAATATACCCTTTAATTACTTATACTACTATAAATAAATACTACCTCCTTCAGAAGTTCCTTTATCTACCTACCTTATTTCGTAATAAGATCTGTGAAAACTTGACGTATTTCATAAATTAGTATGACATTTAAAATTATGTCATGAGCTCATTATTGTTTATACCTCGACTAATCAGTTTTTTTCAACAATACGACTCCAAACTCTCAGCTGAATGGTTTAGTTTTCAACTAATAACTTCTCTTCATATATTTTAATGAATGAATCTCTTTTTAAAGAGAAAAATAATTTAATTTTATGAATTAAAATCACACGTCAGGTACCTCATAAACTTAGTGTTTATGTTCAGTTGATTAATAGTAAATATAAGTTTGATCTGACATTACAGAATAAAATTACTAATTGTCAAAATTTTATTTTTGTATTAAGTCCGCGACATTAATGATTTTAGAGCGTGAGAATGTTACTTTATTCGAACGCTCTAAAACATTTCGCGCTCATAATACAAACAATATTTTTTTCTACAACCTTCGAACGAGAATATCAATATTGTTTCGCGCCGTAGTGCGCGAAAATTTTTGAACCTACAGTGCGCAAAATGCTTTTTTTAACGTCGTCAATGGTAACGTAAATAAATATCCTATTTTTTAACACGTTAAAAATGGCAAACTTTGGGCGTTGATAGCGATGCGCGAATGTCCCCTTTTTTTACGGTTGTCAAAAAAAGTAATGTAATCGATTGTTAAATTTGACCAAATCTTGATGTAAATTCTAAGATTATCCTAACTCCAAAATGTTTTAATTTAAAAATATAATTGTCGAAAACCGTTGGGTACTCAAATCACTATTGAATTTAGAAAAATAATTCTTCTGAAATTATTTCCTAAATACAATTATAATAGTTTATTTACAAGATATGTCGCACTAAACTCACTTTCAACTCTTATTTCTTATTATTTTATAAGATATTGCCACTGACCTTACTGAGGTTTAGTTCGGTACCTGAAAGCTCTAACTTCAACTTCTGACTGCTTAAATTCCAGTCAGCAAACCCCTGTTTGTTTCCGACCTGCTCTAAGTAAGCTCTTTGCAGCTCTTTGAACCTCTATTCCTTGAATAGACAGTTAACACAGCATACCCAAAACACTCACCTTCACTGCTTCTATTAGATTCGTTGTATTCTATTACTTTCAATAGAATATACGACTTTAAACGAATTCAAATAACCTTGAATTATACACTTTTATAACAATTGTGATTTAAAATCACGTTTGATAGTAGAGAATACTATATTGCTACTACAGTATCAAACAGGCAATTATTATAATATCACAATTAAGAGACTTTTTCTCTTAACGTGAAACTCTACTTGAAAATTCGAATTATTTATTTATCTTCATTACTAATAGTAACCCTTTGGTTGCCTTTACTACTACCACCAGTCATTCATACAACTCTTATATATTATCACATGTACTACATTAGCTATCTCGATATTAACATTTAACGTAAATGTAACATGCATCCTGCATGCTGCATTTCATCAATGTCTTCAAATGTACACTTTTTAACAAGTATCGTTTTACCATTAACTTGTTCCACGTTTTTAAGAATGTTGTTTTTATTTTTCCAAATGGTGGAAACGGTGCTTTTAGCTATGTTGTATTTTTTTGAAATCTCACTATTTCGCTTTCCTTTTGTAATATCCTCTTCTGCTTTTTAATAGGTATGTATTTAAAATTACAACACTTGTACACTACTTGCTATGACAACCCAAGACTAACTAACTAAGCTTAATTTTCAGTTACCTCATTCAGAACAAAAAGTATCTGATGTGTATGTTTTTGTGGATAACGTCCACTGAGACATACAGTAGGTGAGTATACATTTACTCTACCTGCTGTGGTACCTCAATTGTATGTCTCACTGGACGTTATCCACAAAAAACATACACATCATTGTACGCCAACAGACGCGAAGTCTGTAAAATTGTGTAAGTTGACTGTTTAGAGTTCTGCCCTCACATCCTAACTAAATATGAGCGCATGTCGATACCCTGATGAGTCTTAACACCAAGAGACGAAACATGTGGCCATTCGATCACAACTAACAACAGAGCTTGTGCTTCTGTGCACAGCTCTAGAAGAAGGTCGTGTGATAGGTGGCTCTTTCTCTTAAAGAGGGGAGTATAAAATAAACACGGTAGGAATATGAACATCAGTCTTCTCACAAGTCTTCTTACAAATTTACTTCAAAAAGTATCTGATTTCATTTGATAACCAACCGCACCAAAATAAAATGCTTACACAGCGCTGGACCTGTTGATGCAATTATGTATTTATATTTTGTGTTTGTGTGCGACTGTTGTTGGTTCGACGTAGAGAACGGGTTTTACATATTATAATTGTAATAGCTAATATTCGCACATTTGATCAACTTACAGAATGTTTAAGTTAAAAAGTTCGAGTAACAAAGCTTTGTTTTCAGCTAAAATACAAGTAAATGCTGTTGTATTTTAAACTGTTTGTCTTAGGGAAAAGTTTCACTTACAGAGAATTTGAGTTATAGAGAGTTGACTGTAATACTGCTCCTGTGAATATCCTCACTCGGCTTCGATTCGCTACTCCTCGTTCGTCTAAAACACACTCGCTCGAAATGTACCACCTTCGACACACGTTACGAAAATAACTATTACTTTATTCTCCTCTATCTACCCTAAAAATCTCTTCCGTACGTTATAAATCACCCTGTATATAAATTTAAGGGTAGTTAAAGAACATCAAAGGGAACCACTTTGCATAATAAACTATACTTCAAAAATTAATAATAATCCCACAAAAATTCAAACATTTAATTGCTTACTGATTGACGATCACTGGAAAGAATTTTTATAAACATAATTTCACACAGATGGTTGCGATAAAACCGAATTTGGATAAAATGTAGAAACAAAAAACGATTGGGTATTTCAATCACATTCGGTGCATTACGTGTTAAGTCATTATTGCATTAAACGCGGATTTATCTAATAAAGGTTTTTGTGTTACCCAGTGGTTCTCAACAGTTTATACTAGGCTTTAATGCGAATTATTTTTCCATAAAGAGATTAACTTTTAGTGCAATGTACTTCTACTGAGATCATTATACACCCATTTAATTTAATGACCATACTTATGAATCACCTTGTATTATTTATTGGATAAATACAAAATTTGTTTTGAAGAGTATAACTTTACGTATTTGTTTTAGATGGTGTATTATTTATGTTTGACATGTTATTTTTGCATACTTATACCATTCTTTAAGAATATTTGGTAGCATTGTTTAATATTGTAAATTATGTTTGTAGTTGCAGATTAAGCAAATATTTTTTTATTATTGTGTTACAGCCAACAGCTAACTTAGGTGCCTATATTATGATTCATTCAAACCTTAGTTTAATTGTGGAAATGCTACTAATGAATAATTACTGCCACCAAAAACAAATAAATGGAAAGAAATAAGTTACTGATGAAGAGATGTAATACTCAATGATTCCTAAAATATGCAGCAAATTGATGCATAAAAATACGAAAATAATTTTTTAATCTTTAAAAACATTGACGTTTTACACCAATTTTCATATGTTTTTGTGGAATATCAAGTACATATTTTTTTATCTGAACTTCTATAGAAAAACTGCAAGCAGATCCATTACCTGTCTAAGAAATATTCCAACTATTTACCTTTAGGGGACTGAGGCACATTCAGTTCAGTGCAAGCCTCCACATCTCCGTTAAACTGTAATCCTATTACTATACCTTTTCAACTTCAAATTGGGACTAATCAATTTCAAAATGAGAATAAACGATTTCAAAATGAGATAAACAATTTCAATTTGAGAATAAACAACTTCAAATTGGGAATAAACAATTTCAAATTGGGACTACTAAATTTCAAATTGAGAAAAGCTTTTTGTTAACGGTACTCTTTGGGAAATAACAATTACATGGCTGTTGGAGGACATAATTAATTATGGGTAGTTGTTGCTGATGTCCATTAATGTAATAATTTAAAAAATGTCGTACATTCAGAAAGCGGATGCTGATAATGTAAAGAAGCAAATTCGCACGTTATACAGTGTGTAAAAAAAGTCTGGAATATAGCAAATATTTCAGAAACTACGGGAGATGAATTTTTCAAAATTGCCAGACTTATATAGGTAAAAACGGCGCATCTAGGAAGGACAAAACCGTTTCTGTAACTGTACAGGGTGAGTCAGAAAAAATACCAACTTTTGTATTTTAAATTGGACACCCTGTATATTAACGAGGAATCAAATAGTCCTTCAAAAGACAAATTCAACGATATAGGGTTTGACGGATTTATCTGTCAAAATGGCAAATGTGGGGTGACTTAAAGAATAAGGTTTACAACAATAGATCGGTTAATATTGAAGCTTTAAAGGATCATATTAAAAATGAGATACGTCAAATTTGATGGGATACTTTTGACAACGTCTTACGAGAATTTAAAGACAGTATCCCATCGAATTTGACGTATTTCTTTCTAATATGATCCTTTAAAGCTTCAATATTAACCGGTATATTGTTGTAAACCTTATTCTTTAGGTCACCCCACATTTGTCATTTTGAGAGATAAATCCGTCAAACCCTATATCGCTGAATTTGTCTTTTGAAGGACTATTTGATTCCTCGTTAATATACAGGGTGTCCAATTTAAAATACAAAAGTTGGTATTTTTTCTGACTCACCCTGTACAGTTACAGAAACGGTTTTGTCCTTCCTAGATGCGCCGTTTTTACCTATATAAGTCTGGCAATTTTAAAAAATTCATCTCCGGTAGTTTCTGAAATATTTGCTATATTCCAGACTTTTTTTACACCCTGTATAATAATAATGGAGACTGTGTCCGGACACATTTGGTGGATACCTCAATATAGTAGCTGTTTTGTATTTTTAGCTTCATTTCTTTCATAGTAATTTTAAGATTTTCCTCAATGTACTCTTCCGTAAATAAGCGATGTTCATAGAGTAATTTGCTTCTTCTCTCTCCTCCACGTTTTATCTCTTTTCTCTCTTGTTGGTGTTTCACCCATCAATAGGCAGTCGATTTCTTGACATTTAATGTATCTGCAAGATCTTTTCAGTCACCATTATTATTGTATAACGTGTGAATCTGCTCCTTTACATTGTCAGCATTCACTTTCATAATATACGGAATTTTTAATATATTATTAGATTAATAAGCTCCAGTAACAACTAACAATAATTAATTCTATCCAGTCACAACCATGTAATTGTTATTTTCCAAAGACTACCGTTAACAAAAAGCTTTTCTCAATTTGAAATTGATTAGTCCCAATTTGAAGTTGTTTATTCTCAAATTGAAATTGTTTATTTCATTTTGAAATTGTTTATTGCCATTTTGAAATTGTTTAGTCCCAATTTGAAGTTGAAAAGGTATAGAATTTGGACCTAATCTCTGATAAACATCTAGTCGCATCTGCTTTGCAAAAGGTGTTGCCTATTTTTAAAGTATTTGGTAAATTGAAACATTTCAATTTCAACGATTCTAATGGATTACACCTTATAACTAACCGCCTTGGGGTTTCTTGGTATGTGGTCACGGAGGCTATACATATTTGAAGTCACCGACAAAACCAAAATTCAAAACTTGGTTGTGATAAACGTACAATCCACACTAGTTACTTTTCCAAAATTAATTTTATATCGTGTTCTATTCGAAATATTAAATATTTGCTAAAAATATTTCAGGAATATTCAATAAATTTGTCCCTAGAAAATGTTGCTAAATACAAGTCTTAATAGTTACATCACTAGAGACTTGGGTAATAAGCAGGCTTAGGATAAATATGCACTTAAAAATTGGCATATATGCATGCAAATATGCACGTAAAATACCGAAAATATGCACTTAAATGTTCCCCTTCTCTAATTTGGTTCAATGTAGCACTGCCCGTGCAAGTTAGGAACGTAAATTTTTATTAATGTTCATTCGTGAGGAATATCTCGCTTCATGTACTTCTCTAGAAATAATGTGAGTGTTGGTTATTGTAACTTAGATAAAGATATATCTGCAGAAATAAAGACTTTACATAAATAATAATTAAACTCAGAATGGTGTGGTCCTGGTTTTGGCATTGTTGTTGTTTATTAGCAGATTTTTTTGCTTTTCTTACTCAGATGTTTTTCTGTTTGCATATATCGAGTAACATGAAATTTTTTTGAAGCTACAATTGTAACTTTGCAATATTTACAAAATAGCACAGTAACATTAGTGGTAAAGTATTCAGAATCAAGCACAAACTGGTTTAGAACTACACTTGAAGATATTTCGTCTTTTCTCATTTTAAATGTTAATTTGGGCTTTGACTTATGTTTTATAGATGATATTTTAAAGTTGACTATAGAATGGATGTTGGAGAAGTAAACTTGTGGTTCTACTACAAAATGAAACTTAAAGGATTAGTAGAGTTTTCCAATAACATTTTATCAATCAACACTAAGTCCCTTTTATACAATTCTCTAGTTAAATGTCAAAACAATATCATCCATTACTCAAGACTGTATAGTGAAGCATAGAACGTCTCAATATAAAGCCTCATTCATTTGGCTTAATCAAAACATAAGTATACCTGGGCCATAATCCCTAGACCGTTCTAAGAATTGAAGAAAAAAAATTTGCATTTACATTTTTTATTAAAAGGTTAGCATGGATTACCGGAAATGCCCAATCTTTAAAATTACCAATATTCGACCAAAAATGTAAACAGATGCGTTTTTCATGCTGTTCTGATTTGAAAGTACTTAAAACTTTCAAAATAATTACATTTTATGCAACTAGAAATTAAAGTTTTTAGAAATATGCAGCATTAATTAGAAACCTTCAAAATATGCATTTATTGTATAAAACAGTAAAAATAAGCATTTGCATATTCAGCTTTGCAACTGCATAATTATCCCAAGCCTGGAATAAGAAAGGATGCAATGAGGAAAATAGAAGTGTGGGAGAGGAAAATTTTACGAATGATGCACGAAGGCATGAAACAAGAAGAAGTTTAGAGAAAGAGAACTAAAAGAGAATTAAACGAACTCTGAAAAGAGCTAAGCCTAGCCTAATGACAGCAATAAAATAGAGTAGATTAAGATAGTTGGGGCACATTGCAAGAATGCCTCCTAATAGAGAAACAAAGAAATGACTCTTAGAAATGGAGAAAGTGTTGGGTGAAGGGGAAGACCAAATAGAAGTAGTATACAGTACGTTGAAGAAGATTTACAGAAGATAAATGCAATCAACTGGAAAGAACTAGTAAGAAGTAAGATGGAATGGAAAAAGTCCATCAAGAAAGCCATATGTTTAAAAGGCACGCAGAGCTGATTTATGGGATATAATAACGTATTCAACATTATTATAATATGTTGGCGACATAGACTAATTTCCTAAACAATTAGATATGCATATGTAATTTTAATAAGGTATATCGATCAGGTAACGAAAAGGTGTAAAAATTAGTGAACGACATCCCTATCTCTAGCAACCCCACCGAGTTTAGAAAAATACTACAAGTATAACTAAAAATTAATCTTTCTAATATAAAAATAATGCTCTTTGACAACATTTATATCTCCATCAAAAATGTTGACGAATACACTTGGCTGAAACACATTGGGCTGGAAGGAAATTAATAATCAGAAATAAGCAAAGGAATACCATTCGCCCGCAAACTTCTCTATATTTTAAAAGCTACGGCTTCCCAGATCTCTGAAGCGAAGAACTAAAATGACAAATGTAATAAACTGCTCAAGGACAGGTCTAACGAGTAGCTTCAGAATGTGTAGTTCAAAACGTGACCACCGAGCTTCTGTAGATGGCGCCAAGTGGACAAACCGCCACTGTGCTACAATGCTTGGAAATTTTGCAAAGTGGAAAGCCAAAACCAAATAGCGCATGAAGGTGCTCGCGACCTTAGCAACAACTTTGCCCCCTTTCAAAATTTCGATATCTGTAGCCGTTCGAAAGTTACAGGCGATCCGGACGGACGGACGGACGGACGGACAAAACGTTCGCATAAGTACGCTGAAGCTACTAATAAAGAATCAAGTGCATAATGATATTAAAATGTCAATGTGCAAAAAAAGTAGTTATGATGGACGATGGAAGGCTCACGACAGAAATCAGTGGAAAAAATTGGGAGAGGGCAACATTAGTGAACAGATGAATAGTAGATATACAGAATGCGGCAGGCTGCTAGGAGCATTGCAATTTACTTCATAAATATTCATTTTAGAATGTTGTGAATGAATCAAATCAATACAGACAGATCAATAAAAAAACCAATTAGGGCAAGGTGTGATATGTGTTATACGTTTGGCAGTACTGGAGTGTATTGTCAGTCTGTGTCAAATTCGAGATTTGCTGGTTAAGTTTAACGTCAGTCTGTGTCAATCAACAAACAAAACCTAAGGTACTAATCTCGAATTTGACGTAGACTGACAATACACTTCAGTACTGCCAAACGTATAACATATATCACAGCCTGCCCTAATTGGTTTTTTTATTGATCTGTCTGTACAAATTAGAGAACTATAAACCGTTCAATAGTTATTTTCCCGGTAGGTAGACATGGAATTTTGTTTTTTGTTTACTAAAATTAAAACTCCCTAAAATCCCTTTCTGACACAGAATCAGCTGTTATGTACAGGAGGCTCACGAAAGTGTCTAACATTTTGAGGTTAAACGTGCAATGTTGCCAGTCCTTTCATACTTTGTTTGCCACTAGGCATAATATTTATGGACATCGGCGTCATGGATACCTATCTGTCAACAAATTGTAATACTAAAGCAAATATGCCGAAAGTAATTAAAGGTGACACAAAACTACAAATTACAAAGGCCCACAGGCATTATAAAGCCGGCAGGCCAGACCTCAGTAAAACTAAAATCTTTGCCCGGCTTAGTGACATTTGGGACGTAAGTATTTATGCATAAAACTTAACTGTTGGTTTAATTTTGGACTTTGTACTGTTTTAGGTATCTGAAAGAACTATTAGAAATATTATTGGGCGGGACAATTTTGAAATTAAACCTTTTGGCCCACGACCTAAAAATGATACATACTATGGAGAATATTGAGAATGCCAGATAGAAGAGCTACTAAGATAGTATTGGAAAGCAGAGCGTAAGAAACTAGAAAAAGAGGACGACCAAGGAATAGGTGGAAGGAGGCAGTAATGGAAGATATAGCAAGTAAAGGAATAGAAGACTGGAGAAATAAAATCATGAATAAGGGACAATGGAGACAGATTGTTATGAAATGGGCCTAAAGTGGCTTGTAAAAGCTTTATTTATTTATACTGAAAAAAAAACATAATTGGAATATTTAAATATTTTTGTATACAATTTATAATTACAATAAAAAACGAGTTTTATTATACCATTATGTCTACTCAACAAAGTATGAAACGTATTCAGAATTAGCAAGTTGTCTTTCATGAAATTTATCTTAACCAATAATAAAAGTGGCACAAAATCCAAAACCAAATCTGGCAACCACGTTTTGTACATTAACATAAAATTATCATTTTGTATAAAATGGGCATAACGTAACTTTTGTTAATGACTGACAGCATATTTACAGGGTGAAATTCATCACCCTAACATGGCCTCCTATCGGGAAAATAACTATTGAACGGTTTATACGCTGTTTTTATGATTATGATAATTAAACAAACAACGATACGTCAACTTTTGACACCGAGCTTATTCGATTTTTAAATTTTTAAATACAATTACGGTCAACACAGCAAGGTAAAACGAGGTTATCGATTATACATACATACGGCCACATGTAAAGTCCCCTTGTTTTTGCTATAGTCCTAGTTACCTGCCGCAATATGTATACCAATATTTATATCACCTTATGTAATCACAAAGTTTTATAGTTAAATCTAGATTTATAGACATTAATTTAATAAATTCTATTAATTACCAAACAAAATGATGATTATCAAATATTTCTAGTATGTGGACTCAAACGGCCTCGTGGCGTTGTTAATGTAATAAATGGAGCAAAAGCAACAAAAGGAGATTATCCATGGCATATTGGAATTTATGATCCCACAAAGTCTCTTATATGTGGAGGTTCCATTCTTGGTCGACGAGTTGTTATAACAGGTAAGATAAACTACAAAGTATTTTAATAATGTATAAAGTAACTATGAAGAAGCTGCGTGGCGCAGATGGGTAAGCGCCAGGCTTGCATTAAGCAAGTCCTCGGTTCGAATCCCGCTGGGGTCAGAATTTTTCCGTATCCTTGGTGATTAGAATCGGGCTCAGTGAGACCATTCACAGTTGGGCACCAAATTAACTGTGCTCTACTCAGAACCACAGACCTAAGAGATAGAGTAACAAGGTCAACACATCACCAAGACACACAACTCACACAATGGTTGCTGCGCAAGCACCAAAGGCGCGCTCCAACTCTGTATCCCGAATCCGGGGCAAGTTGAGCATTGTATCGCCAGATGCTAGCGCATAAAGCACCAGCCTCTACACCGCAAGGTAAATGAGGCTACAGATTATACATACATACATAAACTAACTATTTTATTAGATGCCCTTTGCTTTACCCCTGGAGATGCACTGGTCAATATAGAGAATTATTATACAGTAGCAGCTGGAAAGTATTATAGTAAATATGATGATGATAGAGACGAACATGCTCAGTACACAAATGTAAGTTTTTCCTTATAATTACAAATACCGTTTTTTAATACAAAAAATTACAGGTTGAAGAAATTCATATACCACAACGATACAAGGGATCTACAAATTTTTATGAAGCTGATCTTGCAGTATTAATCTTGGAAACAAAATTGAATATATCACAAGTCGTTCAGCCCGTGTGTGTAGATTGGGGTAATAATTTTGAAAATCAGCAACTTAAAGAAAATAAGGAAGGAATAGTAAGTTCATTATTTATGTATTAATGCAATCTGGTAATTGTTTGATATATTAGTATTTAGATTTAATATGAACGAATTTATTAAATAACACAGAGTACAAAGTAAAGATTAATATTACACACAGAAATAACTGATCGAAAGCGGTTGTCGTTTTTTGATCATTATACAGGGTGATTCATAATGAGTGTAACAAAGTTAGACAGCTTATTGTAGGAGTCGTTTTCAGCAAAAAATGTCATATGAACATAGGTCGTATTCCAATTAGTTAGAGAATTACAACAGATCAAAGTTGTATTAGTGTAGTAGCAAATAGGTATCTAAGCTTAGTTACATTTCAAAAGCCAAAGCAAATGCTATAAACTTATAATTAACATTTAATGTAAAAAGAAAAGAGAGAGTGCGATTTTTAACAAGTGCTCAAAATTTATTCCTTGAACCTGAATACTTGCACGCCACCTACAAATCATTGAATCATAAACACGAACTATGGCATAGTCATATTGAATGTGATTGGTCGTATCAATTATCCTTTAGACCTTTAGAGTAACTGTTTACGAGTATTTATTTCAACACTGCAGACTAGCTGTTTTATGTGAATCCAAAGGTAAAAATCTGGTGTGATACACTCACCCAACTTCTTTTTATAGTGATCTTATAAGTAGCCAACAGTTAGATTTTTAATTTTTAAGCATTTGTCAAAAGTTTTCAATAATTACGAATTCTACAAAAACTGTACAAAATAGAGCGGTAGTTAAAGAGACAAATTTTCTCTAAAATTTTAAGCTGAATTCAAAAATGTAATAATATACCGGGTGTTCTATTTAAAATAAGAGTTAATAAAAAAAATAGAAAAGAAATTAAAAGAAACCCATTTTAGAAGTATTCAACTGGAAAATCACCTATCTCACATCAATACACATTAAAAATGTAGTAAAAATGTAAAGTTTGAAAAAAATCGTTGGAGCCGTTTTTGAAAAAATCGAAAAAACTGAAAAATCACAAGAGTAAATACCATACTTCTGGTTATGCGATTTTCTTCAAAAGCTTGGTGTCTCATCTACATAGTACACAAAACTTATAAATAAAGTTTCAACGCCATACCTCTTTTAGTTTTTGAGATATGCTGTTCACAGACGGACACACAGACAGACAGACCAATGAACAAAAACATGTTTTTTGGGTTCAGGGGCTCGAAAACATGAAGATCTGTTAAAAACTCAATTTCGAATTTTTGGGGTGAATGCAATATTTCCTTTATCGTAAAAGAAAGTAAAAATCTAAAGAATTTAGATCAAGGAACCTCGGAGCTAAGCGATGGTAACCCCAATCTATCTGTTGGAATAATGCATCCTTAACCATTCGGTTACTCGTCTTCCATAGTGGGCTGGGGCGCCATTGTACTTGTACCACATTTGTTGCAGAATGTGAAGTGGAGTGTCTTCCAGCATCTCATAAAGTCTTTCATATAGGAAAGTAGTGTATTGCTCTTCATTTAAGTGATCACCAAGAAGTTGAACGTTGACAAATATTACCTTAGACTTTTTCAACAAACAGTGATTGTCAATTATTAATAGACAGTGGTTTGATTTTTTAATGGTAACTAAATGTATGGATCTACTACTACATTTTTAAAACTTTGATCAGTTATAGTTCTGTAACAAAGTGAAATAGGATCTAGGTTTATATAAAAATTTTCACTTAAAATTACCTTCCCAACCAAATGGCGAAGTGTGTTACACTCATTATGAATCACCCTGTATAGAGCTTTACATCTGGTACTTGCTACCAACTTACGAAGTAACACTAACATAGATAGTACATTGTGTATCTAGGACGAAAAGTAAACATTCCCGGACAACTGTGAATATTGTTGGGCAAGGTTGTCCAAGATACACATACTATTTTTCCGCCTATCAATACGAGTAATTAAAAAAATTGGGAAAACGTGTCTTTTTTCGAAAAATATTCCCGGCCTAGGACGGGAATATTATTCCTGTACAGTTTTATTGTAAATTATCTAGCAACGGCTGATGTAATGGTATGTTTAACTTTGCTCAACAAAATTTTATCAATAATGTATCAATTCTAGTACGATTGGCGGAAAACAATATACTGTGAATATTTTTCTTCTTTAATATAAATTTAAGTCAGATCTGAGGAGATCGCTATACATGACTGTTTTGTTTGTATATAAAATGGTTGTTATTACATATTACCTAACTACTGGCTAAACACCTCACTAGTATTTTTAGAGTTTGACAATAGTGTTCTTATTCACTTTCACTTGATGTTAAGTAGATGTCTTGAGAAAGTTTTCGTTTTAATCTAGTGTGTATATGTTTTGCACCGGTGTTGTAATTTGTTGCACTTAAGCACTCAGAGATGTTATTAAAATATTTTTCGTATGTTTTTAATAGCTTCATGGACTGTTGGTAGGCCTGATTCGCGATGAATTTGAGAGTTTCGAGTGAAGCATGGTGCGTTAAAAATTATCCTGACTACTTTGTTTTGAAACGTTTGTAGTTTTTCTATTTGCGTATTAGAAGTTGATCCCCAAACTTGGCAAGCATTGGTCTCAGAATGGATTCGTATATCAGTATACCTACTTCGTGCTTCAGGGTTGACTTTTTGTTAAGTACTGGATAGAGCATTGCTAATCTTGAGTAGACCTGATTTAATTTTTTATTAATATGGGAAGCCCAGGTAAGTTTCTTGTCTAGATATACTCCCAAGTATTTAACAGCACTATCAGTGGGGTTCCATTCAATTTGCTGGTTATTTATGGTTAAATTATGTAGTAAGGCTGGTCGTCGTAGAGTGAAGATCTTCGTTTCGCATTTAGTTGTATTGATATTAATGCACCATCTGTTGAACCAATTAATTAAAACAGTAGCGTTGTCCTAGAGTTGCTGAACGGCTGTGAGTATGTCCATGTATTGGGAGAGTAACACTGTATCGTCCGCGTACATAGCTACGGTCGAGTCATTAGGCACTGGCAAGTCGTGAACAAATATATTAAACAACACGGGGCCTAATATTGAGCCCTGCGGAACTCCGGCAATTATTTTCTAATTTTTGTAGAGTATGGAGTTGATCCTCACTGCGAATGTACGATCGGATAGGAACGATTTAATAGTACATAACAGATAATTGGGTATATTAATCTTGTGCATTTTGTATAGTAATCTTTGGGTCCACACTCGATCAAACGCCTGGGCGACGTCGTGAAATATCGCTACAGTATGCTTCTTGTTTTCAAAACCCTTCTCGATGAGTTCTGATATTCGAGATAGCTGGTGAACAGTCAAATGCTTTTTACGGAAGCCTTACTGAAAAGTTGGCAGGATTTCCTTGAAATCGAGAAATGAGCATAGACGATCAAGAATAACCTTTTCAAGTAGCTTTGATATCGTTGGCCGTAGACTTATTGGCCGATAGTTGGCTGGGTCTTATGTTTTTTCCTGGCTTTGGAAAAAGTAAAACGTGAGCGTGCTTCACGAGTTTGGAAAATACCCCAATCTTAAACAAGCATTGAATAAAATAGTCAAAAACGTGATCAGTTTTCTCGGAAAGTTTTTCAAAACTACGTTAGGGATTAAGTCGTGTCCAGGCGATTTTCTCATAGGGGTTGTAGATACTATTAATCCTGGGTCACTTGAAAAGTTAGTGGCTATCTCAGTTGTTATTTATTGCTCAAACTCTTCGTTATGGGCTGCGATCTGTGTGGTAAAAAAGTGTTCTAGGTGAGTAGAAAAAATGTCGCGTTTTTATGAATCTGTGGCGTATACTTGGTCTTTAACTTTAATGGTAGAAATTTGAGGTTGCTGCTTAAGTATCCTTTTTGTTAGGTTGTAGTTCCGAGATGTACTGTTTGTACTTGTTGATTCTATAATTGTCTAGAGCAGATTTAACCTCGCGAGTGGCCCGATTGAACTGTGCTTTAATAAAAAGGTTTCTTGTTCTTGCCCAGATGCGCCTTAGTCGGTTTTTATTCTTAATAAACGGGGCTGTGCGCGCTATTGCGCGGTCTATCCTATTCAATTTACCACCATTTTTAATCCTATTACGTAGGGCCATTCCGTTCTGTTACACACTTGTTACACAATCTCAGAAAACACAACATTTCGCATGACAGGAAGCAGAGGGTTCTTTTGTGGAGGAAGAAATAGGGAAATACCCGTCCTCTAAACCAAGAGGAACGTTGACGTGGTGAGGTGGAAGCTCACTGCTTTCACCTAACCGTTGAAAGGCTCCACGAGGAGCCATCGCACTACTAATTGTCGACATGATCTAAAAAAAAACACGTCAAAAAAGTCCCATACGATCAGCACGTCATCGTATGTGCTTCGAGATGCCAAATTTGAAAACCCTCTGCTAAACATTTCGCTAGTTTCGCCAATTTTCTAGATCAGTTCGATTCTCGATCTTACATCGATTTTTCGGTTCTTAATCTCATGGCTTCTGCCGAGTTATTGCTGTCACCGGTTTTATGCCAACAGAAGGCAAAAAAGGAACAATGGTTGGCATCTGGAGACAACATGGATGACAGCAGATCACACGAAATACACCACACAAATATCACAAAAATACACACCACGAACTAACGTGTTGACAGGTACACAGTACAGTGTCTATATTAACGATAATGTGGTTAATTTTGGTCCTGTTTCTGATTGGTTGTTTTAAAATCCGCCATTAAGAGTCGTTTCAATGCCCTATTGAATGTTTTTAGCAGTGTACGCATATTTAGTTACAAAAAGTTACTAACGTCAAAATAAGATATTGACATTTTATAAATTATCTAAAGTAGCAATAATTTTGACTTTAGTAATATTTTGTTACTAAATGTCACTGATGACACCTTTAAACAATGCACATGAGAATCTTGTTACAGTGTAACAAATGGAGTGAATGCGGTACAGACGACTCCTGCAGTTTACACAGGTATTTGTAGTCATATTTCAGTAACAGACGTTTCAGTATCACAGTTTTAAAACAGTTTTTTGATAAAACGGGAGTTATTTGTAGATACACATTCGTGCAAGTTTTAATTGATGTTAACCATCTAAAGGAGATCTGTTATCATTTGAAGAGAGAATAATTGCTTAAAATGGGGCCCTCGGGGATCCCCCCCTTTCCAAGGGGGCTCACGGAGTTCCATCCCTCTCTAATGGGTCCCTCGGAAATCCGCCCCTTTCCAAGGGGGCTTAGGGGGCTCTGCCCCTCTCCAAGGGGGGCTTACGGGGCTTTTCCCTTCTTCAAGGGGGCTCTCAGGGCTCCGCCCCTCTCCAAGGGGGCCGTTGGGGCTCCTTCCCTTTCTAATGGGGGCCCCGGGGATCCGCCTCTTTCCGAGGGAGCCCCCGGGGCTCGGCCCCTCTCCAAGAGGGCTTTTGGGGCTCCGTCTCTCTCAAATGGGCCATCGGGGCTTGGCCCCTCTCCAAGGGGGCCCTCGGTGCTTCGCCCCTCTGTAAAGGGCCCTTGGGAATCCGCCTCTCGGGCTCACGGGGCTCCGTCCCTCTTTAAGGGTGCCCTCGGAAATCCTCTCCCCTCCAAGGGGGCTCACGGGGCTCCGCCCTTCTCTAAGGGGGTCTTCTCCAAAACGCTCTCGGGGCTTCGCCCTTCTCCAAGGGGGCCCTCGGATTCCGATCCTCTCCAAGAGGGCCCTCGGGGCTCTGCCCCTCTCCAAGAGGCGCTCGGGACTCCGCCCCTCTTCAACGGGGCTTTCGGGGCTCCGCCTCAGACACGAAATCGAGGCGAGGGTGAAATGAATGCAAACGCAAATGGGGGACATCGCGTTTGCAATTGTCGTAACGGACACACACGTTTGGATCGTTCTCCTTTATTTATATGATGGGAGTCAATATGTGGACGGGGGTATCCTTTTCATTGTTCGCTTTGCGCCTATACTGAGTTGTGGTCGCTTGCGCTACTGCATTAGTTATTGCTGAGTTCAGGTCTTTGATATGAACGTCAATTTTTTCCGTTGATTTTATAGAGGCGGGACAGGTTGTTGTTTCATTTATAAGTTCTTGGAACAGTTTCCAACCGATCAATCCCTTGATTAATCTGGGGAAATTGTGTTTCAATATCGGGATGTCATGAAACGTTATTAAAGTTGGAAGGTGATCTGAGTCCAACTCCATTAGTACAATTTGTGATAGTGGAAGGGAGACATTTTTAATTAAACAGAAGTCGAGTATATCTGGGATATGATCTCTTCGGTAGGGATAGTGAGTTGATTCTGGAGGAGCTGAGAGTTGAATGGCATGGTTGGAGAGATATGTGTTTAATTTAACTCCACTAAGATTATTACTGATACAGCCCCAAAGGGTATTTTTCGAATTATAATCACCAATGGCTAATGTAGGAGTATTGCTTTGGAATAGCGCAGCTATATCAACCTCAAGTGGCCGTTTATTTGGTTGTTTGTATACTGCTGTAATGATTACGTTTTGGTTGTTTTTGGTTTCCATCTTGATGGCTACTGCTTCTAGATTAGTGATGGCTTCTATTTCGTACGGGTTGGCAGACAGTGAGCGTTTAATTATTATAGCTACGCCACCTGCAGCAAAGTTTGTTATACGGTCTTTCCGAAAAATGCTGTGTTGTGGTATTTTGAATGGTTCATGGTTCATCTTTTGCTAGATGTGTTTCGGTGACAATTAATATATCAACATTATGCCTTGCTAAGAAGGCAATAATTAATGCTCTTTGTTTGACTATTCCATCGGCGTTGTAGTTGCAGATGATGAGTTGAAATAGTAATTTGGATGGAATTTTATCCATTGAGGAGAGAAGCGATGTGAGAAGATGAGGGTCTTAATTTGTTCATGGTATGGGGTTAGCATATTCCAGATGGTTTGGAATATTTCAATGAAAGATGATTGTGGGAAGTGAGAGGTAGATGGCTGTGGATTATTATTTGAGGTTTGATCTGAGGTGATATGTGACTGGAGTTACATATTTGTACAATTTCGGGTTTTGTTCTACATTACGTTGGTTGGGTGTAGTCTTCTTGTTTGCATTCACATAATAGGGGCAGCCTCTGTAGTTAGCGGGATGTTCACCTTTACAGTTGATACACTGTGGTTTTTGTTAGAGTGTCTTTTTACACTTTTTGTAATCATGCAATCCGGTACATTTGGCACATCTGGCTGGAAGGTGGCAATAGTTTTTTATATGTCCTACGCGCTGGCAATTCGTACACTGAGGAGAATTTTTGCTACTATGTCGAGGTTCGATCTTAATTATACAGTGGAATAATTTTGAGAGTTGAAGTATCTCCCGTGATTTTTTATTTTTAGTTAATTCAATTGCACAAATTGGGATTGGCTAGCCGGGGAAATGAAGGATGTTCTCATTCTTCAATTTATAGATAAAATTTCCCCGATACCACTCCGAATGTTTCCAATTCAGTACATTTTTTTTCTTGGTTACCTTTCTTCGGTACAGCCATCTTCAACTGTTTGTTGGCTTGAGCATAAACAACCAACAAGACCAATAAATCGGTGTCATTGCCAATAACGACAGCCTCTTTTTCAGTTTTTGATTCGTCAATTGCAGTAAAAACCATCTTGGTGTCAGCATCACGTTCAGCCTGAATCACTTTGAAGCCAGCTTGCTGTAAGTATTCCGTGATGAGAGCAATCAGTTGCATCTTGTTCTAACTATTAGTTAGAAATTCTGCTTGTCCAAGATTGACATTAATTGCACCTTCCACTTTGACTTCAACATGTGGAGTAGTGGATGATCTGCACAAATGTTGTTCGTCTTTTGTGGTGGGTCCTTCACCATAACCATCTGACCTCCCCACTTCCTTGAACCCTTTATATAATACACTTGGAGCGAATATTACGAGTTCATAGGCGTTCATGCTTTTTTTGGCTAAACAGAAAAAGTTACATTCTTACCCCCTCTGTATCTCCGTAATCCTTTACTGGAGCGCAAACATGAATAAGATCATTTTTATTGTAAATTAAATGTAGATTAATATTGTATAAAATAAAGTTTGCGGTAAACCTCATAGTTAACGAGATATTTGCGAAAAACTGTTGAAACTTACCATTTTACCACCTTTTTCCACCCCACTCCCGCCTAAACCCGAAGCGCAAGGTCGTGCAACTTTTTATCACTTACTAAGAAGAGGGTACTAAACAGTTTGATGCTAGGTAGAATTTTTTTTTTTGATGTTTTTGTTAAACCCTAGTTTTACTGTACTATTAGCTATGTGTACCAATACAAAATTTTCTTTCATGACTATTTCCGGGCCTACAAAATAGTTGGGTTAACTAGTGGTAATTTTGAATTCTTTTTGTAACGCACTTACTGTTTTAATTTTTAGAGAGAATGAGTCCATCATCTACATAGTGCACTAGTATTACTTTTTCGTTGTCCATTTTACTGATATAAATACACTTGTTACTTTCGTATTCTTTAGACCAAGAAGATTTAAAAATTTACTTAATTTCCTGAACCAGCAACGAGAAGCTTGTTTAAGTGCGTATAAAAATTTAAGCAACTTACACTTTGAATTACAATCACCGATTTCTATTTCTTCGGGCGGTTCCACAGTTTTTACATCAAACTGCACTACCTTGAGTTTTCTTGAACTGCAAGCTCAAGAAGGATTCTAATTGTATCGTACCTTGTCAGTGCAAAGGTTTCAGTGTAGTCAATTCCATGAATTTGAGAGGATCTGACGATCTTTTGTCTTTGAATACCCATTTTGACCCAATCGCTTCGTCGAATGTTCCAGGAGTACCTATCTTCACCTAAGTTCATTTCAAATTCTTGAAGATATTTCGGTCTGTTTAGGTTTATCAAGGTCTATAACTGTATTTTTTATTGCTTCCTTCCTGTATTTTGATTTGCACAGTGTGGCTATATTGGGTTGAATTTGGGACAGCTGCAACCGAATATATGGCTGAGCATGCATGCTGCATCTGTATTTTGTTTTAGTAGCCAAATATTTAGGTAGAGAACCCTGATGTCAGAAGGATGATTATCGCTTTATCTGACAAAACTCTAAATTCATCTTTTAGTTGACACCAAAATTCTAATAGTGATGTCTCAGTTGCTGGCTTTTCTGACACAACAGAATATGGGTTTCCCAACCAAAAGTTTTTTTAAATTTTTTCGTGGAGGTCTTCGTAAAAATAGCAAATAAAACTATCATGCAAACTTAACAGGTGATCATGAAACTCATTTAAGATATCTTCAGGTATGACAGAATCTAGTTTTTCTCTAAATTCTTTTACCATTTGGAAGCTGCCTAATTTTATATTTTCTACTAATTCCAACCAAACCTTGATTTTATTTTTAGACACATGTACTTTATAGCTGGCATAGCTCATTTTTAAAATGGACCAATTTCGAACTAATTACCTGATAAGCACCCTAGGGATGCTTATCAAGCAATAAGCGTCCTAGGGATTATTATCAACCTTGTAGATGGTGTCATAATTAGAAGTAGAAATGCATGAAATAAGCAACTTGAGTTTTTTGGTGTTATCAGGTCAATTTTAAATCATAACTCGTATACGGGTTTTGTGCAATAATCTTCAAAATACAAACGCGGGCGACATACCTACAAATAATTTTGCACTTGCCAAGACTTATCGTGCTGGTTGCTCTTAGAACACAGCCTTGCAACCAACACTCAACCCTTGGCGTGTGCAAAATTATCGGTAAGAATGTTTCGCCCTTGTTATATTACTAATGATAATTATATTTAAGCACAGACCTCAAAAATAAAGCGTTGTATAGTATTACCAAAGAGTACACTTTGGTATTATATTATTTAGTACAATAGAAAACATTTTACTAATAATATGTATAACAAATTTAATATACAGGCTCCAGCATCGAAACGGGTGTGGGAGATATTTCTAAAACTATGAGTATTACATAAATATTGCTTAGATATAAGTTATATTACTAAAATATTTTTGATTATATAGGACGGCTTGAAAAAGTCTGACGAATCAAAATTAACTTTTTATTAATGGAATACCCTATGCTTAGATAGCTTAAAAGTATTTTGCTTTAATGTAATCATTTTAATATAAAGTTGTATGGGTTTAACGTCAAGTCTTATACCTTACGGTAGAAAGGCTCAGGATTATGTAATGCAATGTAATGGGTTCAACTGTTTTGGAGATATTAACGATTTTATACAAAAATGCTGAATTTCAAGCGGCTGCTGTAAATAACAGAAAATAATTGAATGAAAGAAAAGGTTACCAGATAATTATGTTTTTCTGAATTGCCTGTTGAGTGTAAAATGGTAGCTCTGAGTATTAATGCTATATAGGGTGCTCAACATTTGCGAATTAAATAATTTCGGATTTTGTATTAAATGGAACGGAATTATTCATAATGATCTTTCTTTTGATATTTTACTTCATACCCTTAAATTCAATTGTTTTTCAGATATGCGAGTTTGAACATAAAAATCTGGTGTAATACACGACAACAACTTCCTCTTACAGTGATTTTCTAATTAGTCAAAAATTTGATTTTTAATTTTTAAGCATTTGTCAAAAAATTTCAAAAATTACAAATTCTACAGAAACTGTACATAATAGGTTGTTAGTTGGAGACAAATTTTCTCACATCAATACACATTAAAAACGTAATAAAAATGTAAAGTTTGAAAATAATCGTTAGAGCCGTTTTTGAAAAAATCGAAAAAAGTGAAAAATCACAAGAGTCAACACCTACTTTCGGTTATGCGATTTTCTTCAAAAGCTTGGTGTTGCATCTAGATAGTACACAAAACTTATATATGTTTCAATGCCATACCTCTTTTCGTTTTTGAGATATTTTGTTCAACATCCGTTGAAAACTAATTTCGAATTTGTGTGGCGAACCAATACTTCCTTCTGAAGTCATCATTTCTAATTTTTTTTAGGTACCAGGATGGGGCTATACTACTTCAAATGGAAAACTATCAGAAGAGCTAAAAGAATTAAATGTACCATATATATCGTACAATAAATGTTATAAAGAAGTTCCTGTATCTTTTAGAAAATATTTAACTCACGATAAAATATGTGCTGGATATTATGATAAGGGTAAATAGGTTTAGCTTTCAGTACCCAATATTAATAATAATTATTTAACAGGTGTAGCTATATGTGAAGGAGATAATGGTGGAGGGTTGGCATTTTCACATTCTGATGATCGATACTACATCAGAGGAATAGCTAGTTTAGCGCCAGCATTAAATGGGCATTGCGATTCTAATCAGTATTCAGCTTACACTTTGGTATCTAAGTATATACACTTTGTGAAAGACCTGGTAACTCGGAATCGGTCATAAAAATGCTCACTGTGTAAACAGCTCATTTAATTTGTTATAATAAGTTAATAAACTATAATCGTTTGCATTTTTTATTTGTTCAACAACTGATACCGAGTATATTTTGAAATGTTAGTTAATACTTTACGTTTAATTATTATTCTCAAGAAAACAGCCGGTAACAGAGAGACATGGAAAGAGCTGGTAGAGTTGATATGCAATCAGGTAGAATAACTGAACTACATAAAGAAAGAGATTACCGTGCGTGAAAGAAGGATGGGATAGTATAAGGCTGACAACCTTATACTATTTTTCACACTTGTCATCAAAACGCACTTTTGGACTTCCATTGTTAACAGAGATGACATCAAAAAGATCCTGAAGCCAGAACGACCCACACGAAAGGTATCGAGTCTACTCGTCGCTGCTAGGTGGAAAGTGCTGCGCCGCTGAGTAGACCCGTGACAACCCATCGCGGAACAGTCCCAGACCCGAGACGCCCCCAGCATCATCCTCTGACCACACCAAGTACCCACTCCTTGAATACTTCCAGAAAAAACCCCGAAGTGGAAGATACCTCGACAGTTATGGTACTGCTAGACCGAAATAGGACTACAAAAACAAGCCAGGGGAACGATCAGGGTTCTTCCTTTGACCATCATGAGGAGAAGGTAACCCCGGGAAAAGAAGATCTGAAGATCAGTGAAGCGACAGGCAGAGCCACATTTATTCCACTCACCATTCATACTCGTTGAGAATCTCTTCCACACCGTGTACGGACGGGACGAAGGTCCCTACAACCTTTACCTTTACCTGCATTCCGAAAACTCCATCCACGCTCAAGTCACAAACATACCAGATCACAGAGAAAATCATAAAATAGGAAAGCAACTCATGGGTACCCACCACATTCACACCAAAGACCACATACTCTCGACGAAAATGAAAAGAAATAGGTAAAAGTCGGAAGGAAAGAAGGCGAAGAATGAAGGTCTGATCGTCTCGATAGAAACTAAACACTAAAGTCTGTGAAGAATAATTCCGCACTATCGGAAACCCAATCGTAAAAGCAAAAAAAGGTTCATCAGAAGAATCTGTGAACCATAACTTCGCTTTAACAAAATAACAATCTTAACACTGAGCAACTAACTACTCACGGACGTTCACCAACAAAAAAAAAACTAATGCCAAGCAATCCAAAATTCCCCATACGACGCAAACGGTATATAACCAAAATAATATTGCAAGACACAAGGTGCTAACCCAAACAACACCTAAACTGAGAACTAACATCCTTAAACATGTAGCTACTCCAATGCTAAAGAAAGAAGAAGAACTAGATAACATAGCTTCTCTATAGTGACCAACCATACTTCCCCAACCAACCACCCTAAACACATTTACTTTAAATCCTGATCTTCATGGACCTTTAAATCTTGTACATGCCACGAACCTTAACTCCGACGAGTTTCAAAATCTTCTAGCTCGTACACATTCGGCGATACTTTTTGCTTAACACGACACTTAATATACTTGGGAGTCAACTTTCCAGCTAAGCAATCGGCCTTATTCGAGAGGGTATAATTTCTCTTCCAAACAGTTTGACCTAACTCCAGGCTAACTGGTCGACGTCTCAAATTATAACGCTGAGGACAGGTACGGAAAGCCTTATCGAAACGTGCCTTAACAGAAGTATAGATACTCTTCAAACCCTTAAGATGTTCATTAAGATCAGTCCGATTGTGGAAATCAAGAGGTTGGTTGCCCTGGTTTTGAAGTCGATGCATCTTCCCAGACAAACACGGTTCTCTACCAAAATTCAAATACGCCCGGGAATAACCTGTGACCTCATGTACCATTGTACGCAACGCATAACCCAATTGCGGGTGGTCCTTGTTAACATAGGACCGTATCATGGTCTTAATGACTTGATTTACCCGTTCACATGGGTTTGCCTGTGGATGGTATTTTGCATTATACACGATCTTGCTGTCATAGCGTTTGGCTAAAACCCGAAATGCCTTACTAACGTATTGCTTCCCATTATCGCAAGTTATTCTTTCTGGGGCACCGAAGACCAACATAACATCATTCTCAAGATGCTTAACCACCGCAGCACTCGTAGCTGTTTTCAGAGGGAACATCATCGTGTACTTTGTAAAACAATCAACAACAAAAAAATAAACCGATTACGCTTGTCTGATATCGGAAGCGGACCCACCAAATCAGTACAAATAACCTCCCGTAGTGATGGTCAAGAAGTCGAATGGGGAATATCGGTTCTGCGTAGATTTCAGGAAGGTGAACAGTGTGACTAAGCGGGATGCCTACCCATTGCCTTATATGTCCGTTATTCTGGAAACTCGAAACTTTTCTAACGGGAGATGCGATGCGGCAATCAAGAGATTTCTCGTCGAAGGGAGATGGGTAATCGTGAGGCGTAGTACGAAGTAAACATAGAAGCCAAAGGGTTTGATTTTTCCGTTACATAATCCGCTCGAAGGCGGTTGATAAAATTACTGGGCCATATACGGGACGATAAGGAAAACCAACGGGCTCGAAAAGAGTTGCCACATTTACACCCACATTGCATCACAACTTGCGCTAGTAGTGTACTTAGGCGGGTTCTGCCTCACTTTTGACCTTGAAGTTTTTCCATGTCACGGGCGAGGTCATTGGCTTAGCCGGGGTCAAAGGCGAGGGCCCAGCTGGGGTCAAGGGCGAGGGCCTAGCCGGGGTCAAAAACGAGGTCATTGGCCTCACCGAGGTCTCGTGGCACTTCCTGTTCCCACGATAAATTTGTGGGGCTAAAAGTCTAATTTTGAAATTTTACAAGATTTCCATGATGAATTTTGAAGCTAAAAGTCTAATTTTGAAATTTTTACAAGATTCCCACAATGAATTTGTAGGGATAAATTTCTAATTTTATTCCTACGCTTATCAAAATATTTCCCAGGCTCAAGCGGATGCGAGTCATCGTCTGGAAATGCAGACTTGTCGAGACTTGCAGATGTGTGTGTTTAGCCCATTGTTTGAAAATATGCACGACCGCTAACAAATAATTGAACAATGAGGTCTTTGTTTGGAAATTTTCTTTTCTGAATCATATACACCGGATGTTATTGTCCAGGGATTCAAACCTGTCCGGACTTGTTTGAGAAATGTGCAAGGTTGGTAAAAAGTTGAACAATGAAGTCATTGTTTGAAAATCTGCACGAATAATACTCAAGGTTATTACAATTAAATGCTAAAGACTGCAAACAAAAAGTAAAATTAAAATAAGAAGAGAGAGAGAGAATAAGAATTAAATTAAATAAAGCCAAATAAAAGCTATTAGACCACAGCAATATATTAGTAAACATACCCTAATTAATAAGGATACCCAACAGTGAGGAACAGTTTTCTTTTTGCTGGATAAGAAACTTATCTCGATTGCTTAGAAATCACGCCCGGATACCTGTTTAATGAAAACATTTTCTTGAATTTCCGTTAAGACACAAGATTGGTGTCAACAATATATATACAGTGTGACTCATTTGTTGTTGAGCCACCCTGTAAAATCTTTATTTATTGTGCCATTTTAACCGGATTTTTTTAAATGGTAGAGTTTGATGAACTGTATTTTTGGAGCCAAAACCGCCACGTTCCTACAAAATCCAAGGCCTTCTAGATCAGTGTTTAGTAGTAAAATTTCAGGAATTCGTATTAGCGATTTTTTTAGAAACTGGATTCGCCACCCCTCAAAACGGCACTGTACCAAATTTTATTAAAATCTTTCAAGTATTAACTATTTTATAGCCAAATTAAGGATACATAAAAAATACTTTTCATTTTCATAAATTTATTCGAAAACGTAAGCTATCTATGAAAAAATAAAAGTGACAAGAGCTAATTAATGTCAAAAGTGACAAATAAAGTTGTAGGAGAGTTATTACAGCTAGTGTAAATAAATATGGAAAACGTAACTTTAAGAGACAAAATAGAAATTGTACGTCTTGTTGGCGATAATGTGCGTTCGGCAAGAGAAGCTGCGAGAGAATTCAATAATAGACACCCAGATAGACGAGTAGTTCGTAGTACTGTACAACGGGTTAATATAGTTTTCAATGAGACGAGGGCTGTTTCTAAAAACTTGCTTAGAATCAGGCATAATAGACGTCGTGTAATTTTGAGAAATAATGACCATATTTTAGAATACTTGAAAAACAACCGCCGGGATAGTATAAGAACGGCTAGTTTAAACCTTGATATCTCTAGAGAAAATATTAGAAGATGCCTTCAAATAAACAAAATAAAGGCTTATAAGCCAAAGATTTTGCATACGTTGGAAGTGGGAGGTGAGGAAAGACGATTGGAGTTTTGTTATTGGCTACAAAGGGAATATCTAAATAATCATAACTTTTTTATGGAAATTTTATTTAGCGATGAAGCCACATTTACTACAAATGGGGTGGTTTCAAGTCAAAATTGCCGTCAGTGGTCAGCTGAGAATCCCGAATTCGTCATAAATGCTAAGAGACAGTATTCACAAAAAATTAACGTTTGGTGTGGAATACTAAATGACCGAATAATTGGCCCTTTCTTCTTTGAGGGTAATTTTAATGCAAATGGCTTTTTAAATTTTCTTAGGAACGTATTTTGGAACACATTAGATGATATACCATTACAGAATCTTCGTAATTTAAAGTTTCAGTTGGATGGAAGTCTTATTCATAATGCTATTTTGGTAAGAGAATGGTTAAATAAACATTTTGAAAATAGTTGGATAGGGTGAAACAGTCCTTTGATTCAGTGGCCGCCGAGATCACCAGATCTAACTCTCCTTGATTTTTTTCTTTGGGGTTTACTGAAAAAAAGTTTACAAATCAAGGCCACAAACTCTTCAAGAGCTACGAGCCAGGATAATACAACCATGTGCAGAAATTACTCAGGAACAAATACGAAAGGTGATTATGAACTTGCGTAAAAGCATTGACAAGTCCATTGAAATAAACGGTGGATTAGTAGAAGTGACAAGAGTATTGTAATTTTTGTAATGGAATACTCTTAGATATTTTATTTGCTTAAGTTTTGTGTTATTATTTTTATTTTTTTTATATTTGTAAAAATAAGGCATAAGAATGATAATGCCTATATCACCATAGTAATTTAAATATTTTTCATGAATAACTTTTAAAATAAATTTAGTATTGTGTATCTTAAATTTGGCTATAAAATCGTTAATACTTGGAAGATTTCGATAAAATTTAGTACAGTAGTGTTTTGAGGGGTGGCGAATCCCGTGGCCTGTCCAGATTTTTTATAAAAAAATCGCTAATACGAATTCTTGAAATTTTACTACTAAACACTGATCTAGTAGGTCTTGGATTTTGAAGGAACGTGGCGGTTTTAGCTCCAAAAATACAGTTCATCATGCTCTACCACTTAAAAAAAACCTGTTAAAATCGCATATTAAATAAAGATTATACAGGGTGGCTCAAGAACAATTGGGTCACACTGTATACAGTGTCCGCCAAAAAGTCGGCATAATATGGGAAAAATTTTTATTTTTGATTTTTCAAAAAAAGTTTTTACGTCAATAATTTGTACTTGTTTAAAAACCTATTTAGCCCCTATCATATATACCGACTGATTTTTACTTACTTAGAAAATTGAGTTTTTCGAAATTGTCAAAATCCGAAAAGTGCTATTATTTAAGTACGATTTCAATGAGATTTTTTTAGAGTGATATTGTTAGCTAACTGAACAATCTCAACATCAGAAAATCCATATTTTTTTTTAACTTTGCATCTGTGTAGGACCGTGATGTTCCCAGCGCTAGGTTGTTAGATAGTATAGGGTCTTCGCGTTTATGTTGGCAGACCTGTAATCCCAAAAACAAATTAAAAATGGCAACTTAGTGCCGATGTAAATAAACGAGAGATTTTAATGTATTTCAATTATAAAGTAACTTGATTGAAGCTATAACGTGATTCCTTTATGCAAGGATTTGTGCATGTGACTGATATGATAATAACCCAGCTGTACTTGACCTCGTGTCTGGATTAAATTCCAGTCGGCTGTTATCTAGTGTCTAGCGCGAGGCAAGGTTATTTTACTACTTGGACAAAAATTTAATTTAATAGGGTGAGTACGTCGTTTTTCGCAATGCTTGACTATTTCCACATAAAATATGAGATTGGTTTTGTAATTTGCAAATCTATAACTCAAACGAAGTTTACTCTAATGTACTCGGATGTACAGTCGTGTGCAAATAAATCTGGGACAGTGTTTTTTTCACATGCAGATTCAGTTAAGAATTTGAAGAATATTCCCATGGATTTCCTCTTATCAGAGAGAGTTACGGGTTTCAGTACCTGTTAAAGTTTAATGTAACTCTTTCTGATAGCAGGAAATCCATGGAGATATTCTTCAATTCTTAACTGAATCTGCATGTGAAAAAAACACTGTCCCAGATTTATTTGCACACGACTGTACGTGCAAATTTGACTGTACTCTGACAGGTGCTTTAATAATTTGTAGGATTTGAATTATTGCCATTTCAACATTCTTAGATGTTATATTTGTACGCTAGCCTGGTTTCCGTAAAACAACCTCAATTGACAATCGCCGATATTCCAGCCGAGTGTCAATTGTAAATTACGAGTTTCTTGGGACTGCTAGAATCGTCTACGCTGCGAATCAAAATTATTTCGATAGCCCAAATACAAGATTAATTCGCAGGCAAACGGTCGGAGCAAACCTCGCGAAATATCAAACAATACGGGCAGTCCAGTCCGATTAATCCAGAGCTGTACTAAACGAACTTGCAGATTCCGGTTTTCAAGGGAATTCGAATAAACGCAGTCCGATTATTCCAGAAATACGTTTACTAGAATGCAGTCAGGTACTTGGGGGAGTCGAGCTATTAGCTCGAATTCTTCAGGTCGGTTTCTGGTGTGATTCTGGTGCGGGAATTGGCTGAAGGCCCTGGTTAATTTCGGTAGACCCAGCTGAGGAAATCTCGAGGCCGTCCTCTCCTGAAGCCGGGGGATCGGCCTAGAGAAGCGGAGTTTTCGCCGTCGGGATAATAATCTCCCAGAGTCCGCGGCGCGATTGCCATTTATATGCCGCGGTCGGCTACTCGGAACTCGTCGCTTATAAGAGAAGGGATGCGCTGAAAAAGATTCTCCGTACCAGCCGCGTCGATCGAAGAGCTCGAGATGATCCTGCAAGTTCGAGCGCATTGAAAATTTCAATTGTTGTAAAGTCCATTGTTGCGAATATGCGAATATTAAACGCATTTAATTTTAAATTAAATTTGGTAGCGCTTAATTACGAGCGAAACGTTACAATATTATGCATCATAAGCCAACCTGACATGTTCCTGTAACCGGTTTTATAAGCACAGCGCTGGAATAAACTTTATTTCACTGGCAAGTACGGTGGAGTCTTAAACCGCAGAATTTTATAATACAAACCGGAGCGATGAAAGAATCGTGTGCGGACCATATTTAACCACCCAGCATCTTTCAGTTTATAACTTATCTCGAAGAATCTGCAACTTCTGCCTGACAATCTCGTAAAAACAGAGGCCTCCTTTGTTCTTCGCTTTAAGAACGTTATGATAGTACTAGATGTATATTTACGAAATATGTGAGATTATTTCCAGCTAAAAGATGCAACACTCAAAATGTTTTGAAAAATGTAAATGAATATTTTATAGAATTTGTAAAACCAAAGAAAATATTAACAGATAATGCAACTTATTTTAAAAACTCAAGGTTTATAAATACTTAAGAATTTTAACACATAATAAACACAATGCTTGGGTACGGCACATATGATCATTAAATGATAGAGCATTCAATAACTACAAAAATAAAAAGCATCTTAAAATATTGTTCCTAAAAGAAGTGGTGGTTTAGTTTCATCATTGGAATTTTGATTTGTTACAATGGTATTTGTAAATCATTTGTAAATAGTTCAGTTTTTGGTTGCAACGAGCATATCTGTAGCAAAGATATCTGACGAATAGAAGACTATAGAAGATATAAACAGACAGTAATATTAATCTAAAATTGAATTAACTAAAATTAAGTATTTATCAAATATTATTAACATGTTAAACGTGTGATACAGGCAGTTATTAATTAGTTAATAAATACAATTGTCCTATATCCGTTATTATAGTTATTGTGTCTTAATCGGATTTTAATAGTCGATTAGAATCGAATAACTAATGTTATTTCAAAAACATGCTAAAGACTGTGCACAAAAGGTAAGATTAAAATCAAAAATTTTAAAATAAAACCCAGAGAATAAGAATTAAATTAAATAAATCCAAATATTAGTTATTTAACCAACAAGTGTGTTAATGAAGGCGATTATTAATGGCCCCTTAACAAACGAGTTGATTACAAACTTTTTTCGTTGACCGCAAAATCTTCTTTTGTGGCGAAAAATTTGGTTAATACAACTACCCTCCATGCAAAATATCATCAAAACGTCAAAATCACAAAAACAGTTAATTAATGAAAAATTGTGTATTAATCAAAAACAGTGCATTAATGACGTCTATTAATCCATTCTTTCTTAGAAAAAATAATTCATTAATGTTGAAATTAACAAGCGGTCAACGAAAAAAGCTATTAGATCACTGCAATATATTAGTAAAAAATACTCTAATTAATAAGGATGCTATACATGATACCCAATGGTGAGGGACAGTTTAATTTTGCTGGATAAAAACTTATCTAGATTGGTTAAAAATCAGATGTATAAGAGAAAATCGCAAACTTGTTTAAAAACATTTTGTAACTAAACAATCACATTAGAAATTGTGTAAATAAAGCTAAAATTAGAAGGAGGCGCAGAATTTGCAGACTATAGAAAATACTTGTCCAGACTTGTTTAAGCGGATGTGAGCGTCTGGGAATGTGCAAGGAGATTAAAATCAAAATTTTTTCTACAGGTCTGCGCGAGGGTCTGCGCGGAGGATTCTGCACAGGTCTGCGCGGGGTGTATATAGGTCTGCGCAGAGATTTTTGCACAGGTTTTTGGCGGGAAAGTCAAATTTTGCGCATCCTTTTTGGCAGGACTCAGGTTTGGCGGTACATTCAAATTCTATTCAGGTTTTGGCGGTAAATTCAAATTCTGTGTATTATTTTGGCGGTAAATTCGAATTCTGCACAAAACAAATGAACCAATTTAAATTTGGCAGGGGGGCTATAATTGCGCGTTGCTAGATGTCAGAGAGAGAGCAGAGAATTACAAGATAGGTAATGTGTTCAATCCTGCTGGTGGACTGTTTAAGTGGTAGGCAGTATTTAACATAATACAAAAGTGTTGGAGCTTGAGAGACATTGGGAAAATCCACAATACTGTTTGTAAGCACCGAATGTAAATATTTCATGTTTTTCCTGTACTTTATTAAATACACGAAGTTTCGAAATTAAGCGATAGTTATTTATTTCGCTTTTGCTGTAGGATTTATGTACAGAAGAACAGCATTCTCTCACTTTAGCAATAAGCAAGTTCCTAAAGAAATATTATTTGTTTTAATATAGGTTTGAAAGCAATGCTGACAGACAGACAGACAGACAGGCAGGCAGACAGACAGCTAGACGGGTAGACAGCTAGACAGCTGGACAGACAAATACACAAGTAGGCAGCAAGATAGCTAGACAGATAGACAGCTAGGCAGGTAGACAGGTAGACAGCTGTACAAGTAGACAGCTAGACAGTTACACAAGTAGACAGGTAGACAGGTAGACAACTAGACGGATAGACAGGTAGACAGGTAGACAACTAGACAAATAGACAGCTAGACAGGTAGACAAGCAGACAGCTAGAGAGGTAGTCAGGTAGACAGCTAGACAGGTAGACAGCTAGACAAGTAGAAAGGTAGACGGGTAGACAAGTAGACAAGTAGACTGGTAGACAGCTAGACTGGTAGACATGTAGACAGGTAGACAGGCAGACAGGCAGACAGACAGGCAGGTAGACAGCCAGAGGTTGAGAAATTGCACGGTGAGGGGGATTGACTGTCTCATATGGATGAACTCGAATTAAGATATATAGCAAAGTTATTTTCCAAATTACAAGTCCATTATCGACTTTATCAATTGGTCCAGATACCTGATTAATGGAAACATTTTCGCGAATTTCCGCTGAGGAACATAGAATCACAAGATTGGAGGCAACAATATATAATTATACTAAGGAAGTTCAAATTTTGTGCATAATTTTGGTGGTAAATCTAAATTCTGCACAGGTTTTTGGCGGGGAAATTCAAGTTCTGCGCATCACTTTGGCGGTAAATTGAAATTCTGCGCATCATTTTGATGGTAAATTCAAATTCAGCACAGAACAAATAAACCAATTTAGATTTGGCAGGAGGGCTATATTTGCGCGTTGCCAGATGTCAGACTTCTTTAAGCAGATGTGGGCGTCTGGGAAAAAATTTACACCGAATCTTATTGTCCGGGAGATGTCATTGTCTGAAAATGATGAAGAATTTTTGGAGGGCTAAAAGTCTCATTTGAAATTTTTACAAGATTCCCATAATGAGTTTTGAGGCTAAAAGTCTAATTTTTGAAACATCTGGCGGCCCGCAAATATAGCCTTCTTTTAACACCTGCAACACTGATAAAGGAGATGATAGGATAACTTATTCGAAGTTATGAGCCTGAAGATATTCGAGTCTTACTCTATATGTCCGAATGTTTGTAAGAGTGGAATAGGTTGAAATAAATAACTCGAAACGATAAAAAAGCTGACCTGCGGTTAATTAATTAAAATAATCAATGGTAGTAAAAAAATCGCAGATTAACCCCCTTAAAGTTCGTACTACACGAAACCTCAAAAATCTTCACTTACCGCGATAGCCGAGCTAACTCAGATTCGGCGATATGGTTGTGGGTTCAAACCACCAGCTGTGCACTCTGCAAAGTCTTACAAAAAAGGATATGGAGGCCAGAAAACAGATGATTTCGAATAATTTAAATAAACTACTAATGACTAGCGTTTATTTAATAACTACTGAATAATCTGTGGTATCGTAATTTAATAATAAAAAATCAAAACAATTTGATCACAAATAATGTCATAGTAGAGCTGCGCAAGTTAAATAAAAGTTGCGACACGCACCAAGAAACACCTTTTTGGGTTATTCAATTAATGGTAACCACAAATAAATCGAGTGGTATGCATACAGCTGTTATTTAAAAAAACCTTTCTGTTCAGGCTATTGAAAGCAAAAAGCGTGAATGCTCCTTTTACAAAGGTTCAATTACACACATAAAATGTAGCTTTAAATATTAATCGTAGTTAAATATATACGCATTAAGCTTCAAGTATTAAAATAGATTGACTGTATGAGATTAAACTTTATATGTTAATAACAACGGAAAGCACAAATTTAAACTGCCCGAATCTGCTTACAAGCAGGAAGACCATTCACTTTTAAAGTAGTATGATATAACACCAAGTCTCACTAACCTCCGACGCCCAAGGCTGCTGTTAAACAAGGCTGCCCAGGAGTTGCTATAGCCGGTGAAGAAAGCCCCGGAGATTCTCCCTCGCTTAATGAAGTTTCATTTTTGCCAGATAAACAAGTTATCTAGATTGATTAGAAATCAAATACATATAAGGCAACCTCAAACTTGTTTAAATCATTTTTGTAACTAAACAATCACATTAGACACTGTAATAGTGTAAATAAAGCTAAAATTAGAATGCTTGAAAAAGGTACATTAATAGAATTTGCGGACTATAGAAAATATTTGTCCAGACTTGTTTAAACGAATGTGAGCGTCTGGGAATGTGCACGGTTGTAAAAATAAATGTATGGTTAAGAAATTTGCTTAAAATTGTCTGAAAATTTACAGACATTGGGAAATCTGCAACAGTGTTTGTAAGCACGGAATGTAAATATTACGTGTTTTTCCAGTACTTTATTAAATATACAGTTTCGAAATTGAGCCGATAGTTTGAAACCATTTTTGGGCTTTGCTCGAATGTTTTCTCCACATACCAATTATTTCAGGATCAGTCTTTATATTGTCTTCGCATTACAATCAAATTGTATTTCGAATTATTTCAATTTATTAGTTCGCTCATTTCGTACCGATTCTGGAAAGCCCAAAAACATTCGCTGGCTTATCGCGAGGTCGCAGCTTTCAGCTGTCTTTGTTATTTGGCCTAATGCATGAGGATTCTTTTCCTGCACCTCGACGAAGTAGCTTGCTTCTAAAAAGGTCCCGTTCGTGCTTTATCACCCCATGACGATTAATTTTGAAGGGCTGACTATAATCAGGTACGATGTCGTTTTTCTGTTTGTTATTTTCCTATTAATTGCATTTCTTTAGCTCTTAATCGACAGTTTTTCCCGAGAATTTAATCTTGGAAGTAAGGTTGCCGTCCGATTTAATTTTTAACACCTGCTAACGTCCTACCTACCTCCTGCGGCTTGTGAGTGGCTTTTCTGCAATTACGGACGCAACCCCGGCGCTTTCTCCCCCGGGTATAGCAACTCCTGGCCAGCCTTTGGTTACCAGCAGCATTGGGTGTAGGAGGTTAGTGATTCTTGGTGTTATATCATACTACTTTAAAAGTGGACGGTTTTCCTGCTTTTAAGCAGATTCGGGCAGTTTAAATTTGTACTTTCCGTTGTTATTAACATATAAAGTTTAATCTCATACAGTCAATCTATTTTAATACTTGAAGCTTAATGCGTATATTTAATTACGATTAATATTTAAAGCTACAATTTATGTGTGTAATTAAAACTTTGTAAAATGAGCATTCGCGCTTTTTGCTTTCAATAGTCTGAACAGAAGTGTTTTTTTAAATGACCGCGGGATGCATACCACTCGATTTATTTGTGGTGACAATTAATTGATTGACCCAAAAAAAGGGTTTTTGGTGCGTGTCGCAACCTTCATTTAACTTGCACAGCTCTACTATGAAATTATTTGTGAGCAAATTGTTTTGATTTTTTCTGTGGCAAAAAGACATAGGGGTAGGTATATGTCGACTTATAACATTTTTGATTTTATTGATGCCCCGTGTCCAGAGCAATATCGGGCATCTAAATACAAGAGGATATAAGTCTGCATACCATAACCGCATTGTTACAGCAGATTTTCTAAATGGGATATGTAGACTTATTCCCTGAAAATTCATTAAAAATTGATAAAAACCAAATTTAGTCAATGGCAAATAGGTACATGTGTACTAATACCCCGAGTCAAAGCTTTTAGTAAAGTTATCTGCAACGCCAGAACAGCATATGTTAACTTATACCCTTTTGCCATTTCATGACTTTCCGTTTTTGTTGGAAACAAATAACTTACGTACACTTATACTACGAGTGCATTTCCATGCAGGTGCAATAGCGTGTTTTAGCGGCCCAGTTTTCCAGTGTTATTGTAGTGTAGAGTAACGAATAAGTGCCAAAATGGACACACTCTCGTGCGTAGAAAGTTTTACTGAAGTGCTGTTACAAGAACTTAACCGGTAAGTTTACACATAACCCCACATTATTCGAACTCGAAAACACAGATTCTTGTTTAGTTTATGTCTACATATGCTGTTTTGTCATAGTAATTATTTATCAGAAAATACATATTCCTGGAAATTGCAAAAAGCTATATGTCAACTTATACCCTTTTGTTTTTTCATAAAATGAATAAAAGCAAATGCGATAAGGTATAAGTTCCGTATTTATTTATTTTCTAGTAGAAAAAGTTTTAGAATCAACAGCAAAGCAAGCTGTAGTCAATAAATCGACTTGATTCTTTTGATTACCAGCAAAAATAGTTAAATGTTGTTCTCAAATCTCCAGCAAAATAGTTTTTGGGTGTTCCTGTAAAAGGATCATTTTTGAATTATACCCTTTTGCCTTTTCACCACAGAATTACAATAAGCCCCACGGTTAGGCGACCATTTAAATATGTAGTGGCTAATACGTTGAGAGGCCTATTTTATTATGTAATATTAGCTCTACCATTTTCTTTCAAATTGAATTATTTAATTTGAATTTTCAATTCTATTCTTTTTAATAAATGTATTGCATTGAGACTCTTCAAAGGTGGTTCGTCAATCTAGTAGTCTGTTATTTGAAATTTTAATTTTATAATGACTTTTGATTATGGACTGACACTAACTGTCAGCTTTACTTCAAACAATGATCCAATAATAATCAAACCAAGAATGACAAATATTTTTTCAAATCACTAAAGTAAGTACTTTATTATATTTATTTCACTCTGTTAATTGTTTTCCTTTCAATATGCTTCTATATCACTAATTAAGACTAACCTGAACTCCTCGTACTTTCACTGCTAGTCACCTCAAGACACCACTGTTCCTGACGTTCACAGCTAGGATCGTCGACAGACCAGCTTTGATGCTCTGCTAACCGTCAAAACCCTGGCTGCTTGCAGAAATGGTCCTGTTTCTTGCACCCTTTCCCGCTACTGTCAACCTAACTGCTTCCTGGCAAGTTTCCACTTAGAGATGATCCCAAATTAATCTTCTATATTCCCCAGCTCCTACTCTGTAGTCAGCAACCAAATAGAACCGTCCAAATCAAGCAGTTCCACCGGCAACTCCCGTCAAAATAATCAACACGTCCTCCGGACAATTACCAAATCCAGTAATTAATGTAACTTATTATTCCTTGTAGTTATTAAATAATCCAATTCTATTTAAATATTATTATTTTCTTTTTACTCGTATCTAGTTTAATATGAATCGGTTAACAGATAAAATCAACGAAGTAATTTTCCATCGCCAAGCAGGCGGCGAACAAATTACAAACACATCTGTTCACCAGCAAAACGCCCCAATCCTACACGAATTTTAAAAGAAAACCGTTGCAAGAATAAAACAATAAATTACGGCATGTCAGCTCAAAGGAACACCAATTTTCAAATGCAAACCTCTGCACAAACAAGACAATAAAGTGCCAACAGCCTGCCAGTCCTAAAATTGCAAGCAAATAACCCACCCCAATAAATAACCCGGGAGCCGACAAGCGGCGCCTCTGAAGGAAGCCCCGGGCGCGCCGCCAAATTGAAATCCAAGTTTAATTCATAAAACGCTCCTAATCATAGTGCGCCCAATCAAAACCCTACATGAGGATACCTGCCAATAGAAAACATTAGCCGCAACCTAATAAAACAACGCCCAAGTCTCTAGCACCCATACAGGTCGAGTAAAACGAATTTTTCCATCGGCCGGCGAAAGCATCGCGACTCATCGAGGGGGCAAATTTCGCCCAAGAAAACAACAGAAATTCGAAACCAGCGGAGGCTTTACATAAACGCATTTTGTAAAGGTAAAATCAGGGCAACGGCCGAATACATCGGGCGAGGGTGCAAATATTACAAATTAAATTGTAATTAGCGGAAGGAAGCATCCCAGGAAGGCGTAAATGGTATCAAAATCCATATACAATTAGCGCAAAGAGAACTCTTTAAACGCACATAGAATATATATATATATATATAATAATGCGTAAGCGCTTTTATACGCAGAACACGGGGACAAATTCCGATTTTAATTAATATGCAACGGAACCTAGCAAATGGGGTATCGTTAGAATCAGCATTTCAACGACTATTTATTGGGGCACAAATCAAAGCGTTAATAGGTCACGCCGCGGAAATAACCGCGGAATTAGGAATCGCGAGAAAAATAAGCAGTCATCCCTCCTTCTCGGACCAATGAGAACCCAGGAAGCTGAACACAAAGACCAGGGCTGCTTTAAATAGGGAGGCCTAGGCCAGAAAAAATCACTCAATCCAGGAGAGTCAGCCAGCAGCATCCAGCCTTCCAGGACCAACTAGCAGCTCTCTCCAGGACCTCCAGCCGTCTCCTATTCAGGACTCTGACAGTTGGACAACTTTCGCTTCCGGACTCAACCCAGGAGAGTCCATCAGCAGCCCTTCAGCTCCAGGACCACCTAGCAGCCTCCAGCCCTCCAGGACAACTCAGCCGAGACCATCCAGAAGCCATCTCCACTAGCAGCTTTTTCCAGGACCTCCAGCCGGCTCATTTTCCGACCACTGACGTTTGGGCAACTTTCGCTTCCGGACGCAACCAAGCCGAGCCGCAATCAGCCAGCATCCAGCTCCGAATTTGCCAGCAGCCCCAGGAATTGTCCAGAATCTACCTACAGCTCCCGCAGCTTCCTGGACGAGTCCACAGCCAGTTTTCTATGAGCCAAACATTGCCCGCTCGCCATGGACACCCCCGGGTCTGCTACGTAAGCCAGCCCTGACCCATTGGAGGTCTCGTCTTGCGCCCGCCGCCTGACAACGAACCTTGTGTTCCAGGAAACTCCGCATCGAGGAATTATTCGGCCCATCGCCCAAGACGCCCCCGGCCTCCCCCTTGACTCAGATCGCCCGCGGCCGGATCCAGGAGCTGCACCGGTCTCCTTCTTACTGGGAGGGACGGCAGCCATCAGGCCTTTTTTCCCGAACGCCAACAAGGGCGCCTACCCCGGGCTTCGTCTGCTTGACGGACGAGAGCGATCCGGAGCTCGGCACCCCCCAGAGAAGCCCTTTGGTGCAACACCTTCGGGACGCGCCTTTTGCCCGGCTGCACCGCCCGCCGACCCCCCGGGTTCTCCGTCCGCGGATTCTCAAGTGGGACCTCGAAGTGCGACTGACGGACGCCGAGGAGGCCGAGCTTGAAGCCCTGTGGCAGGCCACCTGCCCAGACAGCAGCCCACGTCGCGGCCCTCGCTGGCGACGGACCACCCGTTCCCGGACTCCCCTAGCAGAAGCTTGACCCCGCACCCCGACCACGTCCCGCTCCAGCCGACGTCCCCGAGAGGTGTGCCCACGCCGCCGACCAACCCGGAGAACCTCCCCGCCTCACTCGACGCCCCATTCCCGACGTCAGCGCCCACAACGAGCTGTGCCCCGCACCGCTCCCCGGAAGGGACGGACCGCGTCCAGGCCACGTTTCACGCCTCCGGACAATAGGAAAGGCCGCCCCATTACCTCCCGCGCCCCCAGCGCCCAAGACTAGGCGATTTTTTGTATATATTTTTTTGTTTTTTGTGTTTTAATATTTGTTTTCTTTTTGTATATATAATATTAAGTTTTCATGTGTATCTGGTTGCCAATAGAAATAAAAGTATTAAAGCAAAAAGTTTACTCCAATCGATTTAGCTGCATCGACAAGGGTAACGCCTACACACCCCCTCCTCCCATTGACGCCATTGTAGAACCTACCGCTGAGCAAAAGACCGAGGCGTGTTAAGTTAAACCATATTCCATACTCTCTTGAATAACTGTATACTTGCACTAATTCATATTTATATTTCAACCTTGTTTTCACCTCGCAGATTTGTTATAGCTTTAGCTATTGTATTATATCAAATTAGCAATACAAATAGAGGTAAAATTTCCAGTTTTTTTATTAAATTTGAAAGAATATTTTCAAAATACGTTTACATTTCAAATTTGTTATTTTTACAATCATCCCAAACAAAATCCCCCTTTATCCTAGTTACAATTATTCATACACCCTTTAAAATTAAATAATATGATTTCTACCTACTATATTCTAATTTCTAATAGAAAGCATATTTGCCTCATGTAAAATTAGCTTATATTTGCTTATTAAATTTCAACACCATGATAGAATACTCAATTGCTGTTCAAAATAAGTTGTCAATTGTATCAAATTAAACTTCCATTACTTATTTTCAAGTAAACTAACAATCTTTTTTAAAACTTTTCAAGTTGATTGTATTAATCTCCCAAATTTATATTTACTTTAATTTTTATTCAAAAACTGATCTTTACGTATCATAACAATATTTAGGATATGAAATAAGTAAGAATGGAGTCACCATAAATGAAAAACGCCTTGAGGAAATTAAGAATTTACCTCGTCCGAAGAATTTAAAGAAGTTAAGAGGTTTATTAGGTGTTTTAAATTATTAGAAAAGTTTTATAAATAACTACTCGGAGTTGACGTTACCTTTGGTACAATGGAACGATAAACGCGAAAAAGCATTGAATACTATCAAACAGAGGTTTCATGAAAGATTATTACTAAAATATCCGAACTTTAAAGAAAAGTTTATACTTCGTACGGATGCTTCCGATCAAGCAATTGCAGCTTAGTTAATACAAATACAAGAAAGGATAGAAGTACCAATATGTTTTATTTCAAGGATACTAAAAGGCTACGAAATCAGATATACCATAGCTGAGAAAGAAATGTTGGCAATTATATTTGCAATTAATAAATTTATATTTTATTTAACTGGAAACAAATTTGACATTAAAACGGATAATTCAGCGATTTCTTTCCTGAAAAATAAAACTTTTCATAATGATAGGTTATACAGATGGGCATTGTAGTTACAACAATTTGAATTTTAAATTAAACACAAACCAGGAAGATTAAATGTAGTTGCAGACTTCTTAAGTAGTTAAGTCTTTGCTTCTTCTTGTTATTTTAAAATTCCATTGTTATTCACCACGTAGATTTTAAGTATACCATTTTTTATTAGTCAAAACCTTTCTCAATATTAACAGGGTTATTTTAAATATTCAATTTACTACATTTTCAAAATCTGTTATTATCAATAATTAAAACAAATTTCCTAGTCTTAATATATTTGAGTTAAACCTACTAATTTTCTATTTTATTTCAAATTAAGTATTTGTCATTCGTTTCAAACTGCAATTTATACAATATTATTTTATTTTCAAATCCATATGTTTTTCAAATAGCTATTTTCCATTCATATGCCCACCTTATACCTGAATAAATCCAAATTAATTTTAACCATTGTAATCCCTTAATATTTTCTAAATTTAATTCTAACACCCTTATGGCTGTATCATTACATATTTCCTCAACCTTTAAAATAATTAGATAAATATTTTTTTAATTTTCTTATTTATAAATTTTCCTTTCAACACAAACAAGCAGTTATAACCCTTATTTTTTTTAAATAACTTAATAACAACTAAAACCATTCATATTCTAACAAAAAAATTTATAAATCTTTATTAGCAACAACTTTTAAAACATTTCTTTACTCCATTTGTAAAATATATGGTTATATCATGGTAATATGAAATCTTCCTCATATTTTATTGTCCGTTTCATTTATTAGTTCATAGGTATTGCTGTCATTAAATATCTTATGAATCTTATAAAGTCCTTCATAGGCCCATAAAAGATTAGCACATATTTTTTTCTTTCCCATTCGCTACTCTTAAGTTTCTTTACAATTACTAAGTCACCTATTTTAAACTGCAGACGTTTTAATATTTTTCTATTCTGCTTCTCCTCATATCTGTCTTGAATTTTCTTTAACCTTCTTCTAGTTCTTTCTAACAACTGAATTATTTCAATATTACACTCTTCTCTTCTCCAAGGTCTAGCTGGTATTACTTGTTTACACATAGTAACTGGGCTAATCTCCGTTGCTGTATTCGGAACATTATTTTTAAAATTTTCAACTTCTGGCAAACATTGTACCCATTTATTATGATTTTCATGTGTTGAGATTCTTAAGTATTTGATCACCTATTTAATGTATCTTTCTGCAATATTACTTTGTGGATGTCTAATACCACAAAAACAAATCTTTATTTCTTTCTTTTCCAAATTATTAATTAATCTTGCATTTCTGAAATATGTTGCATTGTCAGCTAATATTCTTCTCGGTTTACCTACTTGTTCTTGAAAATGTTCAATTGATTTGATAACATTTTTCGTATTACTGCTTTTTGCTGGATACAATTTTATAAATTTCGATAACGCATCTACCATAATCAGAATATGCTTGTACCCATATTGTCCTGTAACTAAATTTCCTAAGTAATCAATAGCTACTAGTTTCATCGGTTCATTTACTCTAATACTTTTAACAAAATTCTGATTTTTAAAATTCTTTTCCTTTGCAAGCTGACAAATTTGGCAAGTTTTTATTAATTGTTTAATTAATTTGATGTAATTTAAAAAATTTTAAAAACGTTCACGAAACATTAACCAAGTTTTTCTTGTTCCACAATGTTCAAATATTGTATGAATTTTCTCAACAACTTCTAACATGTCTTCTCTACTTGTATGTATGTATAATCGATAACCTCGTTTTATCTTGCGGTATCGAGGCTGGTGCTTTATGTGCTTGCATCTGGCGGTACAATGTTCAACTTGCCCTGGGTTCGGGATAAAAAGTGGGAGCAGACCTTTTGTGGTTGCACAGCAACCATTGTGTGAGCTGTGTGTGTGTGCCATGTTGAACTTGTTACTCTATCTCTTAGGTCTGTGGTTCTGAGTAGAGCACAGTTAATTTGGTGCCCAACTGTGAATGGTGTCACCGAGCCCGGTTCCAATCGCAAGGTTGCGGAAAATTCCGGCTCTCGCGGGATTCGAACCGAGGACTTGCTTAATGCAAGGCAAGGGCCTACCCATCTGCGCTACTCGCCTTCTTCGTCTTCCCTACTTAGAAACATCAATTCTTTATTTTCAAAAACTTTTACCAACAAGTTTTCTTTCATTTGATAACCTTTATAATTATTTTCTTGACTTTGCAATACAAAATTTCTTAATTCTTGAATTTCTTCTAACGCCTGCTTATTTAAAATTTTCTATCTTGACATTCTTCCCTCTTCAAAAATTTTCTTAATTCCAATTAAGATTTGTGTTGGCGTTTCATAACTTGGTAAATCTTTTCTGCTTAAGAAGTCTGCAACTACATTTAATCTTCCTGGTTTATGTTTAATTTCAAATTAAAATTGTATAATGCCCATCTGTATAACCTATCATTATGAAAAGTTTTGTTTTTCAGGAAAGAAATCGCTAAATTATTTGTTTCAATGTCAAATTTGTTTCCAGTTAAATAAAATTTCAGTTTATTAATTGCAAATATTATTGCCAACATTTCTTCTTCAGCTATTGTATCCCTGATTTCATACCCTTTCAAAATCCTTGAAATAAAACCTATTGGTACTTTCATGCCTTCTTGTATTTGAATCAACTCAGCTGCAATTGCTTGATCGGAAGCATCCGTACGAAGTACAAACTTTTCTTTCAAGTTCGGATATTTTAGTAACAATCCTTCATGAAACCTCTGTTTGATGGTATTCAATGCTTTTCTCGTTTTTCGTTCCATATCCATTTAACATACTTCCTTAATAATTGTACCAAAGGTAACGTCAACTCTTAGTAGTTATTAATAAACCTTTTATAATAAATAAAAACACCTAATAAACCTCTCAACTTCTTCAAATTCTTCGGACGGGGTAAATTCTTAATTTTTCCAAGACGTTTTTCATTTATTGTAACTCCATTCTTACTTATTTCATATCCTAAATATGTTATAGTTTTTTGCATAAGTTCACATTTTGATAGATTAAATTTTAACCCGTTTTTATTTTATGTTTTTATTACAATTTCCAAATGCCTTAAATGTTGTTGCTGGTTTTCAGAAGACAATAAGGTATCATCAATGTAATGCACACAAAAACCTTCAAATTGGTTTAACATGGTTTAACATCTTCTGGATTGCTCTCACGAGTGCAGCATTTGATGTTGAAAGACCAAATAGTACCACTTTAAACTGATTTTTTTTCCATCAATTCTGAAACCTGTATACTTTCTCGACTCTTCATGCAATGGAATAAGCCAAAACGAGTTCTTTAAATCTAACTTTGTTAATATCTTCTTGTCCCATATTTTACTTAACAACCTATCAATCGTTTGTGGAGATTCATATTGTGGCTTTGTTATCTGATTAATTCTGCATGCAATTAAGCATACACGAAGTGAACCATCACGTGTTCTTCTTAACTACTACTAATGAATTAATAAAGTTACTTTTTGAACATTCAATTGCTCCATCCTAAACGCAATTTTCTGTATTTTCTTTTTAACTTGTGCTTTTAATGCAAAAGAAATTGGATATGATTTACTATTACAACTCTGTGATTCGTTAACCTTTAACCTGTGAATATATTTCTCTGCTTGATCTATTTTTTCATTAATAATCTCTATGTTTCTGTAAGTTATTTCTAATATTCTGCCCTTAAAATGTAGATTTTTCTCACCTAGTTTTAAATCATTTGACAATACCCCTCTATCAGTATAATAATTGTTTATATTCAATATTGTATTATTATTAATTATTATACCTTCTTTCCACTCTATTGGGTTTCCAGTGCACTTGACATGGCAACACTTATTTTCTTGGCAGCCACTTTCTGGTTCTGTCCAAGATTTAATTAACCCTTTTAGATGAATGTACTTTTGCTCCCCATATATTTTTATTCCTATTTGTTCAATTACGTCGATTCCCAATACAATATCCACACTCAGGGTTTTAACTATGAACAATCTCACAGCACTTTCCCATTGATTAATAATTATTTAATATTTAACATTCTGTTAGTAGTTGATCTTTTTCTTTTGGTTGTAGAAAACAAATCTATCTTATTAACTTTAAATTTGTTTATATGTAAGACATCTAAATTCTTTAAAATTATTTCCTCTTTTAATAATGATGCCATTGCATCACTATCTATTAATGCTAGATATTCCTTATTATTTAAATTGACTTTTATGAATGGTAAACTTGAAATTTGATTTTCTTTCTCCTCTTCTAGTAAAAACTTCTCCTCTGTGGAGTTAGCACCACAAGTTCAAAATATGGTATTTTTTCAAGAGTTCCCGTTGCACCCCAAAGAGTTTTAGAATTTCTTGCTATTTTTAACAATAGTTCTATGTATTTAAGAGCAAGATGTGAATCGAAAATTTGGGGTGCTAACTTCACTTTTTCGTCGGACAAATACCACTATAACTCTTTTTCAGTCATACTTATTTAAAAATGTCATAATACTTTTCGGTAGAACTCACCTGGGTGCTACCAGAACTCTAAAAAAATTTTTTTTTTAATTATAAACTGGAAAAAAATACTTTTTTATTTTTTTTAAGTTCTGGTAGTTCTAATAGGCGTTCTAGTAGCACCCCGGCGAGTTATATCGATAACTCTTGTAACACTTTCTGATAGTACTCAAAGTAAAAAAGTTACGCCCATTTTTGTGTTAATATTTTTACAAAACGACGTCCTAAATGCAATTTTTTAAAAGTTCAGGTAGTTCTAATGGAAGTTCTAGTAGCACCCCGGTGAGTTATTCTGTCGTTAACATTTATAACATTTTTGAATAGGACTCCAAGTAAAGAAGATACGATTATTTTTGTGTTTGTACTCTCCAGTCTATACGTTTAAAGGCATCTTCTAATACTAATATAAATAATTTGGGTGACATATTATTGACTTGCCTCATTCCTCTTTGTATTTTAATTTTATCCGTGTTTTCATGGAGCTGTACCTGTAGTGTTGCATTTTTATATATTTCTTCGATTAAGTTGGCATATCTATAATCTATTCTGGCGTTTTTAAGTGCCTGCAGCACCGCCCACATTTTTACCGTGTCAAAGGCTTTCTTATAGTCTACGAAAGCTACCCAGACTGTTATGTTGTATTCAGTTACCTTTTCCACTCGAGTCCTCATTATTTGCAGGTGTTCCACTGTACTAAATTGTTTTCTGAAGCCCGCTTGTTCTTTCGGTTGGTAGAAGTCTAGCTTTATCGTTAGTCGGTTATAATAATTCGAGAATAGTTTGTAGACCTGGGAAAGTAAACTGATAGGCCGATAGTTTTCGAGGTTGTCTTTGTTTCCCTTTTTGTGTATTAGAACGACTTTTGAGTTAGTCCAAGCTGTAGGAACATTTTCTTCATCTAAACACCTGTTAAAGTTTTTCTAGTTGTGTTATTAACACTTCTCCACCTTCTTTCAGAATTTCTCCTACAATATCATCTTCCCCTGCAGCCTTTCCATTTTTTACCTGTTTTAAGGCGTTTCTAATTTCTTCCTTGTTTATTGGTGGTATTTCTTCCGAATTCACATTTATTATCTTTCGCTGTCTTTCTTCTGGTTCGACATCACTTTCTATTTTTGATTCGTTCGTAAAATTCATTTACTACGTTTAAAATTTCATTTCTGTCCGTTAGTAGGACGCCGTCTTTATTTATTAACTTAATTGCTTCCTTTTTGCTACTGTTGTGTCTTCGAAAAGTTTTCATTCCTTCATGCTCTTCCAGTATTTTTTGGGCTAGTTCAGTTTTATTTTCTTATATCTTCTTTTGCCATCCTCCTCGCTGTCTTGTTTACTTCTGCATATTCAACTGTATTTCTTTTGTTTTCGCTGCTTTTTTCACTTTGTTTACTATATCCTCATTTATTCTATTTATCTCCTGAACCGCATCCTGATTTGTCATAAAAAACTTTTTTATATTCGAGCGGTACTTTTCTGAGTTTTGTTTTAACATTTATCTATCCAGTTGATTATGTGCGTTTTTCTGCATTTTTTACTCCTTTCCAGCTTTTGGTTTATATTCACTGTGACCCTTGCTATTCTGTGATCACTTCCCGTATTGAATCTCACTAATACATTTACGTCTTGTATTATTTGCATACTTTTTGTTAGAACATAGTCGATTTGGTTCTTAATTTGTCCATCTAGATTCTAGACTAACCCACGTCCACTTTTTGTCATCTTTTTTTTTCGAAGAATGTATTAGCGTTGTAAAGCTGTTGTTGTTCTAGAAAGTTGATCATCATTGTGCCTCTGTTATTTCTAGTACCTAGTCCATGTCTTCCTGTATACTTCTCCGTGTTGTCTTCTTGTTTGTCGACTTTGCAGTTAAAATCTCCCATTATTATTGCTTGTTGCGTTTTGTTTTCTTCAAGAGCCTTCGATATGTCTTCATAGAATTTCTGTACATATTCGTCTTCATAGCTGTTTGTTGGGGCATACACCTGGATGACCTTTAGTGATGCTAATTTGTTTATTTTTATAGTGACATATATCACTCTATCCGATATCGCTTTAATTTCTCTTATACGTGTGTATAGCCTTTTGTGTATCATTATACCCACTCCACCATGGCTAGAGTCATATTTGTTTTTGTAGAACAGGGTGTAAACCCGATTTCAGTTTTACACATTCGTCCCCTCTCCTTCTGGTTTCACTTATCCCTAGTATGTCTAATTTAATTAGACCTAATTCATGTTCTAGTTCTTCTAGTCTTTCTTCCGATGAGATGGATCGTGTATTGTATGTCGCTTTAGTGCACTTTAGTTTGGTTCTGTAGCGTTTTCCTTGCCAACTTTCTGCCTCCCCCAGAATCCGTGAGGCAATTAATTGACGAGTCAGTGCGGGATTATGGAGTTGTCCTACCAACCTGGGGTCCTTGATTTTAAAAAATTGACACGATAAATATGTATTTGCTATAATTTCCGTAATAAATTTTAAAATGAATTTGAAGATGGTTAACTGTTCCCAAAAGATTTTAAGTACGTAATAATTTTTTGTCACAATTTACTCTGATTATACAGTTTTAATATACAACCCCACTCACTCGCGAGCGTATTTTCGTAGACTTTTTAACTTCGAGTCCTATCAAAAAAGGTTTTTAAAGTTAACGATAGAAGTGGCCGGAGTGCTACTAGAACTCGCATTAGAACTACCGGAACTCTTAAAAAATTGATTTTAGGACTTCGTCTTCTAAAAATACTAACACAAAAATGGGCGTAACTTTTTTACTTCGGGTCCTATAAAAAAAATTCATTAAAGTTAACGATAGAATTCGCCGGGGTGCTACTAGAACTCTCATTAGAACTACTGGAACTTAAAAAAAATGCTTTTAGGACTTCGTCGCTTTGTAAAAATACTAACACAATAATGGGCGTAACTTTTTTACTTCGGGTCCTATCAAGAAATTTCATTACAGTTAACGATAGCACTCGCCGGGGTGCTACTACAACTCCCATTAGAACTACCGGCATTTTAAAAAATTGCTCGGCTTCCTGTTGTTTTTCCGTCCATTTGAATGCCTTTGGAGTCTGGGGAATCTCCATCTTCAGGATGGCATCTACCTTCTCGGGGTCGGTTTGCATACCTTGCATACTGACAGAAATGGCATTTCTCGGGCTGTAGCTGGAGGCCGGCGTTTCGCAGTCTCTGGGACACCTCCTGGAGATGCCGTAGGTAGTCCTGAAACCATCTGCCTACGATAATGGTGTCGTCCAGGTAACAGAAGGCGTGCAGTTCGAGTTTCGGGTCGATGATTTTATCCAAGAACCTTTGGAACGTGGCCACCGCCAAGTTTGTTTTATGGGTCCTACTCTTTTCTTGAGGACGACATGGTGCTCGACCAACTTGGTGGGCCCTCGGGTGCCTGGGAATTTCTCTAGCTCTTTCTTCAGAAACTCGCTGAGCTGATTGGACTGCATAGAGGTAAATGGTTGGATGCCTGCCAACGCTTCTGGCTCCCGTCGCGTACTCAGGGTAACTTTGGTTTGACGAAGCGTTATAACCTAGGAGGCGGCGCGTATAACGGCTTGGTACTTAGTGAGAAAATCTAATCCCAGAATGACATCACTGGACATGGTGTCCACGACGTGGGTTTGCAGCTGGTATGAGGTATTACTAATAAACATGGTGAGTTCATAATGATCCTGTGTGGGGATGATTTGGCCATCAGCCAACTGCACGCGGGTAGGGCTCTGTTGCTTGTTGACCACGCCTTGTAGTCCGAGGAACCTCTGGCGGGGTTTTCCCATATATGATTTGGCGGCGCCAGTATCGATTAGGGAGTTGAATGTTCTTCCCTTGATGACTACTGGCAGGAATAACCGGGCATCCAGGGCAGCCATCCGGGATGAGGGTTCGTAGTTTGGTTATAGAAGTTTCTAAACACGTCTCAGCCCTGCCGGAGTCGACATGTAGAGGCCCTGGCCTTCTGGTGTCGAGAATGCCTCATATTTATCGACGACCGGGAACGTTTCCTGGCTTCCTACAGGGACAATCGCTCGTGAGGGTACCTGCTTTGCCGCACCAGGAGCAGAAAACTTTGGAGGCCTTTGGCATTGGAACCTCTGGTGGTCTAGTTTTCCACACTTCCAATTCTCGGTGCGGTTGTAGGCAGTGCTGGCAGATGGAGTTGAAGACGTGGGGACGGGTAGCTCCCTCCGGTCGAGTTAAGCTCAAAATCGGAGAAATGCGTTCTCTCAAATATATGTCAGATTAGTAAAACCACTGTATAATTATCAAAATAAATATAATGTTTATAGATATGTTGTTACGGATATTTTGTAGCTTCCTCTGTATTAGAGAAAATTTGCTAGTTGAATTGTATTATTAAGCTTTAGTAGATGGCTTCCATTTGTAATTGTGCATGCTTTAATGAAAACTTAGCTAGTTGTATTTTACTTTTAAACATTTCATTATAATTAATAGGTGGTTTCACATGCAATTCCCCCAGAAAGTAACTAAATTTCATCTTTTGCATTTATTCTGCTCCAATTCTACATACATTCACGCCTGGTAGTTAGGCAACCTTATGTGCATTTATTAACAACAATTTTCTGGCCTGATTTATTACAATTGCAGTGCTGTTATCTTATGGTACAGTTTAATTTTTCAGCAGGTTTTTGTGTGTCCTTTTGACAAAAATGTTTGGGGGAAGTTCTTGATATCCTGGAATTTGTTGAACACATGATTGGTTTCTCACGTTATTTTTCATTTAAAATTTTGTGCAAGCTGGTTGTGCCATGGCAGTTTAGTTCTTCGAAAAGCCTGTTGGTTTGGTTCCACTCCCTTTTGTTATATGGAGGATCTAGAATTACAAGTGCCCTTTTATGACGTTCGTAATTATTAGTTTTGTTGATTTACTTACGTCGTTTGCGACTGCGGAGTTATTTCGTGCCAACGTTACCCTTGCACGTTCGATCTAGCTACTCTTCAACATTAGGTAGGCTGACGATAGCTCCTGTTTTATAATCGGGGACTTACTTGGGAAATTTGTATGTTTTCAGTCATATTCTGTTGGGAAATAATCTATCGCTGGAATCCAGCTATATGCACCTGTAATCGACAAATTGCAATTGAATTGCGCAATCTACCCCCTGGATTTCGCTAGAGGAATAAGAGAGTTCGCCCTACGCCTACCCGCAGTTCCTAAGCTGCCTCCCTGGCGTCAACGCAAGGCTACTTACGTCGCTCGAGCTGCAACTAGAAGCCGATGCCCTTGGCCCCCACTTTTCTGCTGCCCCAGGTGCGCAGACTGCAAAGAAGCAAAAGACATAATTAGAATTGGGTGTGTACTTCTGCAGGAGCATCACACATTTAGATATTATAAGTGCACACTGTACCACTCGTCTCTTCATGTGTATTTTTTTAGGTTAGGCGAATCTTTCGCACAGTTAGTCTTAGGGCATGCTATGTAAATCGTCCCCTTGTGGATTTAGTTTCCTGATTAGGCGAACCTATCGTACAGACAGTACGAGGGCAGGATATACTCATCGTTCCATTTTAGGTGTTGTCGTTTAGATTCAAGTTAGGGCTAGCTGCACTAGCTGTGCTGCTGCTTACTAAAAGCTACTGATTAAAGTTACTCCGGCCTACCTGAAATAGGCTAATCTTAATTCCGGGTTGCCGGAACCGCGCTCGCTAATCCGGAGGCCCCGCTTAAAGTTTACCCTTGGCTTCCTACAAAATAGAGTAACATAGTACTTGAAGCTTTGGAAGAATTATAGTAGGATGTTTGCACTTACCGTAGCACGTTTTAGCTGCGCTTGACGGCCAAGCCGCGGCATTTTCGCTCCTTTCTATCGGAGTTCGTTCTCCGCCATTTGCAGTTTGAAATCACAATTCAATTTTTAAGCAACTTTGCGACTGTGGTTGGCGACCCGATCTCGGTAACCTTTTGCTCGTATTCAAGCTTCCGAGAATTGATTACGCACTTTTACATCTAAACAATGTTGTTAAGAGCATATTCAAGTAATTGTTGTAGCATTCATGAATATTCTGATGTCTTTACATTAAGAAACTACCTCGATTTCATATGACCATATAATCGCCGGTGTCGTCACAAATTAGAAATTTTGAGAAACGCCTTAATGTTAATTCGAGCTAACACTCGGGGTGAAAAGTTAACCAGACACTTGCATTGCTCTGTTTTTTTGCCGCGCCCCGCCTCACAGGGTGCGTGCAAATGAGTGGTTTCTACTCTGTACAGGCACGCGAACTCGCAGCCAATAAAAATGCAAATCATCAAAAAGATTCACTCATCAGAGGACACCAATAACCAATTCTATAACTAGAAGTCAAATCATAAAATAACACCTAAAGTCAACACATCCTAACACCCTACAGATTTGTTTACACTGTAGTACCACCTACCCACAACGTAGACAACGCCGAGAAGAATCGGAGTTCCAGCTACGCTGAAAAAAAAACTAAGGGAGAGGACGCTAGGTCCTCGACGTCGACAAATCCTTGAGTCGGATCGCCTCAAGGTATAGGATAAATCCAGCAAAACAATCAGCAACGACCAATAATTTATCACAGCGTTTATTTAAATATTTGGTAATATAGCGCAATTAAGTAAGATAACACACATCCAGCAATAAATATCTATATAAGACAGGACAGGCAATGATAACTAGAACACTTTAAAATAAATAGGCAATTAAACGACAATTAAAAATATACTCGACCTACATTTGCAAGATTATCGGCATTCCGCGATTATTAGGCAATAACAGACTAGTGTAATTAATTCCTAACGTGCCTGTACAGAGTAGGCACCACTAATTTGCATGCACCCTGTTAGGCGGGTCACATTACAGAGGAATTCATTGACGCACCTGACTATAAGCTCTATCTTCCTGAAAATACTAAAGAAGCAATAGATGAACTTAAAAATGTGTCCACACACCTCGAATATGGAATTGTTTCTGCTTCAGTGGCATTTTTGACTGGATATGTAGCACGAACAGTTGAAGAAAGAGTTAAATGTAATGTTTGCTTAGAATCTCTTTTAACCACTTTTTCCTCAAATCCATTGTTAGCTCTTATACGTCCACAAGATAAGGGAACGTTGAAATACCCTACTAGACGATTTACAGCTTTAATAAATCAATTAATTAATCTAATTTTAAATATACTTCAGTATTTATCTGGACAATGCAATTCATCTAGAATTACAACTACGCTACTTCTTGAATCACTTGCCTCATCGGAGTTTTTCATTTGTATGGATCACAGAGATAAAACCTCTATAATAAACCCTGGTAAGTTACTCAAACCAATTCTAACAAACATAGAAGCTACACGGACAGATTGAGTTACTACGAATTCTTGGAGTTGAAAACCTCTCTCCAGAATAATATTAAAACTATAAATCTCGGGAGTGTACTTACACGATACTATACCTAGATTATACGATTCATATTTAATAAAGTCAAGGCAATAGGTCCTTTATGTTTTTTATTTAATTTATACGTACATTACAGAGAAACCTCCAAATAGTACATTACAATAAAGATCAAGTACAATAAATCGAAGAAAACAGTGATCTTTTAAACTTTAAAGGAATTAAGAGACAAACAAATATGTCACAATTATTAAAGTTTGTGTTATAAATATTCACTAGGCGATCACTGAACATGTTAAAACCATAATTAGTTTGATGTGGTCTCTCCTTAAAGGTAAGTTAGTTACGAGTTCGTCTAGAACATACCTGAAAGTCAATTATACCCGGTAGATCGGAGCAGTCTACGATACCATTAACTACTTTATAAAGAAATAAAGCAGCAGCAATTCTACGTCTAAATTCCAAGCTAAAAATACCCACCAGCTGCAGCCTGGTTGCATGAGGAATCCCATCACATGGAAATTGCTGTTTCCACAGTATGTATTTTACAAATTTATTTTGTACCCTCTCGACCCTGAGTATGTGACAATTGTAAGTAGGGTTGCCAACTTTCGAATATAAAATCAAAGGACAAGCCAGAGCCACAGGCAAATTTTTTTTGGGTGCCACGCCAAAAAACCTGTTTTTGGTCTATCAAATTTTTTTTTTGGTGCATTCACCAAAATCATACTAGTAAAAGATATAAAAAATGTATTCTATTTTTAATATAATAATACGCATGGAAGTAGATATACAATCATATTGAAAAGAGTGAGTATTTATTAAATTAAACGCATCAACTTCTGTGTGTCCTGTTTAACAAACACAATAACACAAATAAACTAAAACATAAACCAAAAACCAAACAGTTATTCTAGTCGAGTGCATACTTAAGATTCTGGTGTGATACAGTTGCCCACCCCTAAACATTTATAAAGAGCAAAAGGCAGTTGATTTATAATCGTTATTGCAATTCACATTATACAACATTTAAAAACAAGAAGCTTCGATCTGCAGCAGATTTGCGGAAACTTATAATTATATAATTTGTAAAAAATGAAATAAAGCTATAATAATAATAATAGTAGTTGATTGTGTAATTAAATGTATGCCCCCCTCTAACTGGAATCCTGGCTACGCCCTTGGCCTTGCTATACAAATTACTATTAAGCGTTAAATGGGATATGTTTTTATTTTGAATATTAGTTTTTTTAATGTACTGATAAATTGTTTGGTTTTAAGGGACATTTGACGGCCTTTGACATCTCATTAAAGGACAAAGGACTTTATTTTGAAATAAAGGACGGTTGGCAACCCTAATTGTAAGTTCCAAACAATAGTACGGTATTCCAAAAGGCTCCGTACTAGAGCAAAATATAATGGCATGGTATGTCTGTTGATAAAGCCTAGCATCCTGAAGCTTTTTAACACGGCACTGTCTATGTGTTCAAAGAATGAAAGATCCCTATCAAAAAGTACACCCAAGTCATTAATACTTATAACCGATTTTAAATTAAGGTAGTAAAGATTGTCTAGTAAAATCTCTGCTGTCGCCCCATTTGTGTTGCTAGGGAGTATAGAGGAACTTTCTGAAATTCAGTCTACTTATGGAATGTTGAAATCACCAGAGATGATGAATTTTCCATTGGAAAAATTCCTTCTATATAGCTCACAGGTATTGACGAAGTCGTGATAGATTTCTCTCATATGATCAGCTGGTGTCTTGCAACATTCACGACAACCCATAGATCTTCCAGACCAGGATTTAAGGTGCAGCTTAACTTAATAATTGTTTAAAAACGTATTATTCTGGACACCAACTGTCATTTAAATGTCATCGTGGGTATGTGGCGCCAAAATGGCCAAAATTAGCATTTTATCAGAAATGGAAACAATGAATTTCAAAAGATGCTCAAGCCGTATAAAGTGACGTTTGTCACACAATTCAGCAGGCCGTGATTAAAATAATAAATCTGGCAAAGCGGTGGCAAGAAAATGTCGAACAGACACTAACAGAAAAAAAAAGTTGCATCCGCTGCACCACCGAATCAGTTAGTAGACTTGTATTAATTAGAGAAGAACATGTCACGTGACCGGAATAGTCTACTAAACGCGTTTAAACGGTTAGCTTGCTTACTTAAGGGGAGCTCGGATCGCTCTATGATTATTTCATCATCAGACGTGGCACTGTATTTGTTGTTTGTCCCCAAAGAAACCTATGCTTGACCTATCCGAACGTGTTTTAGTAGACTGTCCCGATCACGTGATATGCTCTTCTCTAAATAATGCAAGTCTACAAAATGAAAAGAGAAAATCATAGCCAACTCTGTCCCAAAAAGGTCGTGAACGAATTATAGATATCAACAGCCACTAAAGGTCGAAGCAGTACTGTATTAAAAAGTCAATTTTTATAGCTCATTTTGTTGATACTAAATTATAAAACATGGTAATTGCATGCAGGTATCGTCTGTTCTACATGTTAAGTTTTTTTACAGCGTTGTTTGTAGAACTCATATATCAAACGCAGAGAAGTTTTATTTACGTTATATTCATCTAGCGGCATTACTATCAATACAGGGTCCATGTAAAATATCACAGTAATTTGATAAAACTAGTGTTTCGCAAAGCATTTTCTTAGTTCGCTTGTTTAAAACTTTCCGATTTTAACAGATAGCTCTTAGGTTGAGGAACGTCCTCTTTATACAGTTGCTTACGTGTGATCTAAATCTTATGTAATATAGTCTCGATCCAACCTAGGTCGAAGAAACAAGTTAGCATTTAAGCTACGTGTATTACATGCATATCTGTGTTAATTAAATCGTGGGTGAAACATAATCATACTCAGTGAACAAACGATATAATTCTAAAGGTAAACGTAAGCAGTCACAAGCATTTTTAATGATTTATAGTTGTGCATCGACCTCTGATGTGAGTGCATAGTGCAGTTTTACTCGCAAATTTAATACTATTTGTTAACTTTATAAACAATTGTTTTATACTGACATTATCAGTGACGTCACTACAGAGTGAACATTGCTAAAGGCCTATCAATACACTCTTGTGGCGGCCGTGGCTATCTGCCTCGGCCGCAACGCTTAGACGATAAGTGATTTTAAAACCGAAAAACATTTCGTATCTTCGTGAACTGTCTGCTGAATTATTTCAGAAGAAACACAAATTAAAAACCATGTCGGACGAATTAAAGCTAGCCAAACACGACACAGATACGATTATGACAAGCGATTACATTGAACCCGATATTCAAGTTATTTATGAAGGAGAATTATCTCAATCATCTCAGTTAACCAGTACACAATCTGCAAAACGGTCCTTAGAGTCGCCTCCGATTCAAGTAAATAATAAACAATACCGGCTGGCTACTAGTGAACTAATACAACAAAACAAATACTATTTACCGCCACAATGTGAGAACAATCTAAACGTCAATGACAAACAACCAGATGCTGTTGAAATAATAGCTGACCCAAAAATCGCTAAAACTAGAATCCCCACAATTTTTATTCACGATGCTATGAACTTCCATGAAATCGTAAAAGATATCAAGTCTCACGTAAAAGGTAAATTCACCCCATTAACTAGAGGTTCGCAACTAAAAGTTAGCCTGGAAACAATCGACGACTACCGAAGCCTGACATCATTTTATGACCAGGAGAAGAACATAAAATACCATACGTTCCAAAATCCTGATACGAACATTGTCTCCATAATAATAAGGAACATACCGGTTTCTATCTCAGTCGCAGAAGTAAATCGAGAACTTACGGAGAAGGGATACTCCGTGACAAATATTACTCGTTTATATAATAAATCCAAACAACCAATACCATTGTGTGCCTTAACACTAACAAAAAATGACAAATCTAATGATATATATAATTTCGATAGATTATGCTATTGCATGGTGTTAGTGGAGCCACGGCGCAAAACAAGAGATATTCCTCAATGCACCCGTTGCCAGCGATTTTCTCATACTAAGAATTATTGTCATTTGAACCCGCGCTGCGTGAAATGTTTAGGCGATCACTATTCCAAAGAATGTCTAAATAAGCGAACAGACAAGCCACAATGTGTTAACTGCGGTGGACAACACACAGCCAACTACAGGGGTTGTGAATACTATAAGAAAATAGGAAATTCAAAAAAGCCTGCATCGGAAAGGAATGATGATACCAGAAACAACACTGTGAACAGCTTCAATGTACCTCCAAGCAAATTTAATGAAAACTTCCCAAAACTACCACAAGCTGATATGACTCGTAATAAGTGGAATATACAACCACCTGCTCAAAATAACCTAACAACTTCTACTACCACCTCAATAGCGGAGCATCTAACACAACTAATAATTCAAGCAATCACGCCGTATCTAGGCCAAATCAAAGATTTTATTCTATCGCTAATTCCAACATTATTTTAACGTGGCAGTAAATAATCAGCATTTTCACAATACCTTAAGACTCTGCAATTGGAACGCTAATGGCATTATCCGCCAACGATCGGTAGTGTGCGCATTTCTAAAACGACATAAAATCGATATATTATGTGTTACAGAAACTCATCTTTTGTCAGAGCAAACATTTAAAATTCCTGGTTACATCGTTTTTAGATACGACCTCCAGATAATTCTGGATATGGAGGTGCAGCCATAATTATTAAAAAGACTCTGAAAGCACATCCTATTGATATTGCTACAATAAATAACTTAGAAATAACTGCTATACAGTTAAAACTAAGTAACAGCCAAAGCTTTAACATATTTGCAGCATACAAACAACCTTCTAAAAGAATATCTTCCAGAGACTTACAAGAAGTGTTTGATAACGAAAATACAACACTGTTACTAGGAGACTTGAATTGCAAAAGCACTGTATGGGGCTGCCCTGTGAATAACCCTGATGGAACACGATTATTTTCACTAACTTCCGAGCTAGGTATTCAAATCGCTGCGCCACCTGAACCAACTTATGCACCATACCAAATTAATCGGAAACCTGACATCCTAGACATAATTCTACATAAAAACTTAAATTACCCACTATATCAAACAGTAGTACATGAACTCTATTCCGATCACCTACCGGTGATAGTCACACTTGATTCACCGCCGAACGTTGTCTCAAAACCTCCTAGGTTGATCAATGGCAGAATATGCTGGTAAACTTTTCGCCAAACAATGATACAAACCACTTAAGTGTCCTATACTAGAAGGAAATAAAACCGACATCGACGACGCTGTAGATTCTTTAATTAATACCATAAATAATGTAGTTAAAATTTCTACAGCTATCCAATATCCTACTCATATGACATCTACAATACCGTCTCACATTCAATGTTTAATTAAGGCAAAACACAGAACAAGAAGGTTGTGGTTAGAAACAAGAGATCTTAGGATTAAGTCACACCTAAATAAATTAATACGCCAAGTAAAAAGGGAGTTAGATGAACATCGTATAAATAACTACAGGAATTATATACAGAACTTAAAACCGCAAGACCCTACCATGTGGCGAGCTATAAAACGTATTCTAAAACAGCAACCTATTATTCCCACCCTAAGAGCCAACAACACTACATATGCCTCCGATAAAGGAAAATGTGAAGGCTTTACTGAGTACTTAAGTAATGTCTTTACAACACATAAGGATATTTCAATAATGGAATCCATTAATAAAATAGAGCATGATGTCGAACAAAACTTTCCTCCATGGCCAGGCAATATAAAGCCAACAAAGCCCAGTGAAGTTTATACAATAATACAAAAATTACCGAACAAAAAAGCTCCAGGGCACGATCGAATCCCAAACATTCTGCTAAAGAATCTTCCGATGAAAACAATAGCTCATGTAACTGCAATTTATAATGCATGCTTGAGAACAGGCTACTTCCCTGATACCTGGAAATACGCACACGTAATGATGTTTCACAAACCAGGAAAAAAGACGTCTGATTTTAGTGGACATCGACCTATTAGCTTACTGCCAACGCTCTCAAAAGTTTTTGAGAAAATAATACATTCGCGTTTGTTGGAACACTTAGATGAAAACAACATTATACCAAGTGTGCAGTTTGGTTTCCGAGCAGGCTACTCAACAGTTCACCAACTAAGTCGCATTACACAATTTATCGAACAAGGATTTGAACAAAAAAAAGTACACTGTGGCGGTATTTTTGGACTTGCAACAAGCTTTCGATACGGTCTGGACGAAAGGTGTTTTACATAAACTAATAAATATAGCTACTCCACCCTATCTGACACACATAATTAAGTCATTCCTAACAAACCGCAAGTTCTCTACAGTAATAAATGCTGAAATATCTGAGGCTGCAAAAGTTCGAGCTGGAGTTCTCCAAGGCTCAGTACTCGGGCCGATATTATTCAATCTATTTGTTTACGACATCCCTGAAAAGGACAACACGGTCCTCGCAATGTATGCTGATGACACAGTGCTAGCCACGCAGAACAGTGGTTTACATATAGCAATAAACGAACTACAGAGAAGTGTTGACATCATCAGTGAATGGTTCAGTAAATGGTGTTTACAACTAAATCCATCAAAAACAGTAGCAAAAATATTCACACTTAGACGTATAAATAACCCCCTACAGATAGTCTTACACAATCAAAAATTGCATTGGAACAAGGCAGATAGCGCAGTCAAATATTTAGGAGTCTATCTGGATAAAACTCTCAAGTGGGGATATCACATTAATCATAAATTAAATCAGGCTCATAACCGTCTAATGCAACTGTATTCAGTAATAAATAAGAAATCTCCATTAAAAGTTTCATGTGGCACTCTAATTTATCAAGCAGTTATTAGACCTGTTATCACATACGGTTGTCCAATTTGGGGAAACGCCAGTGCAACTCAACTGAATAAACTACAAACTTTTTAGAACAAAGTTCTTCGAATAGTTTTAAGGGCTCCCTGGTTTGTGCGGAATACCCAGATACATCGTGAAATAGGTGTCTCATATATGCTCGATATCTTTCTAAACTCGAAATTAATCCACTGTTTCGGCAGTATAATTTATGCACGAAAAACATACACACACGTTTAAAACGCAAGTTACCACAAGACATTTATAACATTGATAACTAAATAGTGTATAAAAAAACTAATGTGTAATAGTGACTAGAGTCTAAAACGATAGTGTCTAAAACCATAGTTTCTAAAACCATAGTGTCTAAAACCATAGTGCCTAAATCAAGTGTGCATTTGTGTTATAAGTGAACCTAGCCATGACAAAGCTAATGGAAGCTGAACTGGCTTAAAACTCTCTTCAAAAAAAAAAAGGATGATTTATATTTTAAACATTCAAAATAACGGAGCACGCACCATCTTTATGCGAAATGGCCCTGGGTCAAACTGCCTAATTTTTCTATACCTGATACTACTTGATGTTCTGATCAAAAGTCTCCACGGGACCAAAGTTATCTTATGGCTAGTTTTAGTTATATAGGGTGTTAAAGTCGCAAAATCATCAGTTAAAAAAAAACGATAAAATTGATAACTTAAACTTGATGAAGGATTAACCTTTTCGAATGAGAGTTAGTTTCCCAGAACTGGATTTTTTCAATAAAACCATTTTCAAGTTTAATTTATCAATTGTATCGTTTTTAAAAAATGATGATTTTGAGACTTTAACACCCTCTATATCTAAAACTAGCCATAGGATAACTTTGGTCCCGTCGAGACTTTTGATCAGAACATTGAGTAGTATCAGCTATAGAAAAATTAGACAGTTTGACCCAGGGCCATTTCGCATAAAGGTGGTGCGTGCTCCGTTATTTTGAATTTTTAAAATATAAATCATTAAAAATGCTTGTGACTGCTTACGTTTACATTTTGAATTATATAGTTTGTTCACTGTGCATTTAAAAATTTCTATTGGTTTTATGGAAGCATTTTTTAAACATTGCCAAAGGTGTATTAGAATAGAAAGAATACATATCGATAACGTGGTGCTGGGTCAAACAAGCCAATACCACGCGACGTACAAGAAACACTAAACAGATATAACTTACTGTGGTCTCTTTTGAAGTCACTGATTATGATTATGTTTCACCCACACACAGATATGTATTTAATACAAGTAGCATGCCAACTTGTTTCTTCGATCTAGGTTGGATCGAGACTATATTACTGAAGATTTAGGTCACATGTAAGCAACTGTATAAAGAGGACCTTCCTCAACCTAAGAGCTATCTGTCAAAATCGGGAAGTTTTAAACAAGCAAACTAAGAAAATGCTTTGCGAAACACTAGTTTTATCAAATTACTGTGATATTTTACGTGGACCGTGCATTGATAGTAATACCGCGAGATGAATATAACGTAAATAAAACTTATCTCTGCGTTTGATATATGAGTTCTACAAACAACGCATCAAATTTCGAACAAACTGGAAGCTGTAAAAGGACTTCGTCAATACCTGTGAGCTACATAGAAGGAATTTTTCCAATGGAAAATTCATCATATCTTGTGATTTCAACATTCCAGAAGTAGACTGGATTTCAGAATGTTGTTCTATACTCCCTAGCAACACAAATGGGGCGACAGCAGAGATTTCACTGGACAATCTTTACTACCTTAATTTAGAATCGGTTATAAGTATTAATGACTTAGATTAGGGAAGTTTCATTCATTGAACACATAGACAGTGTCGTGTTAAAAAGCTTCCGGATGCTAGGCTTTATCCACAGACATACCAGCCATATGACCGATCAAAGAACGTTAATGTCATTATATTTTGCTCTAGTACGGATTCTTTTGGAATACGGTACTATTGTTTGGAACTTACAATTGTCACATACTCAGGGTCGAGAGGGTACAAAATAATTTTGTAAAATACATACTGTGAAAGCAGCAATTTCCATGTGATGGGATTCCTCGTGCAACCAGGCTGCAGCTGGTGGGTATTCCTAGCTTGGAATTTAGACGTAGAATTTCTGCTGCTTTATTTCTTTATAAAGTAGTTAATGGTATCGTACACTGCTCCGATCTACTGTGTATGATTCACTTCCGGGTATGTTCTAGACGAACTCGTAACCAACTTACCGTTAAGGAAAGACCACATCGAACTAATTAACGTTTTAACATGTTCAGTGATCGCCTAGTGAAGATTTATAAAACGAACTTTAATAATTGTGACATATATTTCTTGTCTCTGAATTCCTTTAAAAGATCACTGTTTTCTTCGATTTATTGTACTTGATCTTTGTTGTAATGTACTATTTGGAGGTTTCTCTGTAAAGTACTTATAAAATAAATGAAAAACATGCAGTGTCAGTACAGGAAGGGCCTATTGTCTCGACTTTATTAAATATAAATCGTATAATCTAGGTATAGTATCGTGTACATACATTCCAGGAGTTATAGTTTTAATATTTTTCTGGAGAGAGGTTTTCAACTCCAAGAATTCGTAGTAACTCAATCTGTCCGTGTAGCTTCTATGTTTGCTAGAATTGGTTTGAGTAACTTATCAGTTTTTATTATAGAGGTTTTATCTCTGTAATCCATACAAATGCGAAACTACGATGAGGCAAGTGATTCAAGAAGTAGCGTAGTTATAATTCTAGATGGATTGCATTGTCCAGATAAATACTGAAGTATATTTAAAATTAGATTGATTAATTTATTTATTAAAGCTGTAAATCGTCTAGTAGGGTATTTCAACGTTCCCTTATCTTGTGGACGTATAAGAGCTAACAATGGATTTGAGGAAAAAGTGGTTAAAAGAGATTCTAAGCAAACATTACATTTAACTCTTTCTTCAACTGTTCGTGCTACATATCCAGTCAAAAATGCCACTGAAGCAGAAACAATTCCATATTCGAGGTGTGTGGACACATTTTTAAGTTCATCTATTGCTTCTTTAGTATTTTCAGGAAGATAGAGCTTATAGTCAGGTGCGTCAATGAATTCCTCTGTAACGTGACTAGCGATACTATTACTATTATAGCTGCAGTCAGCAAATACATTTACCGAATCTGATGTTTTGACCAACTTGCACTGCACTATTTTTTAATTGCAAGCATGTAAAATAAAGTGGCATATTCATATCATGCACACAATTCTTGCCCAAATTGCAATTAACATTAATATCGAATGCTTTTTTATGCATTATTTCTCATTTTCGTTTCTGTCGTCAATTGTTAAATCATTTCAATTTTTCATTCTTAATTTAAACAGAGATTTGGCAGCAATGTATTTATTACCTATTAAAATACCGATGGAGCCACAATTATACAGAGAGATATTCTTTACTATGAACACGGCAGACGATATGACGAATTTACAAATACCGAAAATTTGACTTTGGCAGTTCGCAAATTTTGTCAACAGATAATATCTGTCATTATTTGTACCTTAAAATGGATAATTATGAGGCAACGAAAAAGTGCCAATTGTAAAATGCTATTATCAGGTTCAAACGTTTCGGGAAATTTTATATTCTTTCACAACCTTTGAAAATAGACGTTCTCCATCGTTATTAATGTTGTACAGAGTTACCTCAAATTTTGGAAAATCTTGATGTTTCTCCTCATAAGCATAAAAGGCCTAGTGTTCCCAACAAAGACGGGAATTTAAAAAAACTAATGGTTTGTACTACTTCTAATGATAATGATTATTCCCTTAACCAAATTGTTGAACTAGTAGATTCAGCTGCTTCCACTACTAGAATTAATTTACGAAGTTTGTTATCGATCCTACGAGCTACAAAAGACACACGAAATTCTTTCGGATGACCATTCCAGACGTACGGATTTTGTGAAACTGTGACAGAAATGGCGAACACTTCCTCCGGAAAGTCGTTTTCACTGATAAGTCGACATTTTCCAGTGCAATGTCGCCATAACCCATAGAAAATGCAGAAAACCTGCATAGGTATTTTAAATTCCGGATTCAGTATCCCCACAACTTAAATGTTTGAGTAGGAATGCCGGGTAAGAACATGATCGGTCTATTTCTTATTGATGGAACCCTAACCAGCCCTAAATACCTTGAACTACAATAGCAGCAAACTATTCCAGAAATTGGACGTATAGCGAATGAGAAATTTAATAAACTTTGGTTGCAGTAGCATGGCTGCCACACTCACAACACTGTTGCAGTTCAAAAATCTCTGAACAGTACATTACCAAATAGGCTGTTGACTGGACGAAAAACTAGTTTGTAGCCAGCTAAATTTCCAGATCTCTCTTCTAATGATTTCTGCTTGTGGGACTACATAGAATCGAAAATTTGTGGTTTTTTGGACAACATTACTGGCGATTTGAGGAAATTGCGTTTAAAAATTGAAGAGTTGTTTCAAAGGATTACTCCTAGTATGTTGACTAATGTGCGAAGAAGTTTCTGTGATCGCTTTGGTTATTATTTAGCGCAAGAAAACGGGCTCTTCGAACACGAAATCATTTAAAAACTTGAATTTTTTTGTTTGAAATAAAAATAGTTTTATTTCCATTTGCATTTATTTTACTATTATTTAGTTTGTTCAGAATAGCTACATTGTTTATTTCTTCAGAATGCGTTCTACTTTGTAAACTACCTACCTTCTTTTACTTTACTGTTAATCTCTAAAAATCCTGTTCTTTAAATCTGAATTTATCATCTGAATTTAATCACGGAATAACACAGTTTCTCATACAACTTCACTGTGATATGTGGATACGCCATCTGCGTTGAACAATTACTTAAACAATTAACGCAAACCACCCTTGGCTTAATATAATTAATATCAGAGTACCCTAGATCGACTGTCCGTTGGTCTTGGTGTCTTTTTAGGCAATCGTAAATTCGATTTATTCCTGTTCGCAGTTCATGAATTTTTTTCTGTATATAGCAGCAATGAGATAACATGAACAAGAAAATAACACGTATTGCTTGAGTAAGAAAGTGACATAGTAGTAAATATTCGAGTAGGCATGACGCTTATTTTAATTATGACATAAGTCAACTAATCATGCCTACTAAAATAATTTGTTCGTATGGTCATCTCTTTCCTACTCAAGCATTCTGTTTTGTTGTTCATGATATCTCATGCTGTTATGTATCGATGGGGCCACAATTATATATAACAGCAATGAGATAACACGAACAAGAAAATAACTCATATTGCTTGAGTAAGAAAGAAATAAACAAAGTAGCAAATATTCGAGAAGGCTTGACGCTTAATTTAATTATGACATTTGTCAACTAAACATGCCTACTAAAATACTTTTTTTCGTATGGCCATCTAATTCTTATTCAAGCATTCTATTTTGTTATTTATGTTATCTCATTGCTGTTATACCGGGTGTCTTAAAAAGAATTACATCTAGTATGCTTTGAATTTAACATAATACAATCTAAAATTTTATTTGAAATTGGCAAAACTGTAAGTCTATGTCAAATTCGAAATTAGCAGGTTATGTTTTGCGTCAAATGAAACAAAACCGAACCTACTAACCACGAATTTGACATAGACTTACAGTCTTGCCAATTTCAAATAAAATTTTAGATTGTATTATGTTAAATTCAAAGCATACTAGATGTAATTCTTTTTAAGACACCCGGTATAACAGCAATGAGATAACATAAATAACAAAATAGAATGCTTGAATAAGATGTAATTCTTTTTAAGACACCCAGTATATAATTATGGCCCCATCCGTATAATTATGGCCCCTTCTGTATAACCTTAAACTGAAAAATGTGCCTTCGAAGCGAATAGATCTGTGCGCGTATCGCTCCTCTGCACGTGTTTAAATTGTAACTTTTGCACAAGCATAATTACAGATATTTTATAAATTGTGAGTGATAATACTAAAAACGAAATGGTGTTTACGCAAGGTTAGTTAAAAGACATACGTGATACTGTAAAAAGTACATTAGAAGAGGAGAAGTTTTTAGAAGCGATAGCTACAAAGTTATCACAAATTATGATACTTAAGCTTGAACATAAAGTAAACGAGTTATCGCAGAAATGTGAGGACTTTGAAAAAACAGTTGTAAAACTTGAAAAAAAAATGAGGACCTAGTTAACGTCGCCGATAACCTGGAGCAATACACCAGAAGGAACAGCTTGAGAATATTCGGGATCAAGGAAAAACCGGGTGAAACTAATAAAGATGTGGAAGAAGCTATCCTGCAAATGTGTAATAGTCAACTTGATGTTTCTATTACCGCAGATAACATAGATCGCTGTCACAGGGTCGGACCAGCTCAGAAAATCGGATCTTCAAGAGCAATAATTGTGAAATTTGTAAGTTATCTGTACCGGTCGTCAGTTTTTTCCGCAAAACGGAAATTAAAGGGGAGGAAAATAATGATCCGGGAAGATTTAACGAAGGCCAGGGTTAACTTAGTTAACAACGCCACAGAGAGGTTTACTTACAAAAACGTATGGACTCGCGATGGGACAATAGTCATTAATAAGTACAATAAGACATTTTACATAAAAACCATGCGAGAATTAGATAACATGTGCAAAGAAATGGGTAGATTATCTACGAGTGTTATTTGCTCAAACGATTATATACATTTTTGGGTATTTGTGCTGTACTTTGTCATCTAATTTAATTTAATACAAATTAATTGTTAAGTTAAAATAACATTAAATTTTAATATTATCTAACTATTTAGTTTTAAAAATATTCTAATTATGAGTTTTAAATTTGCTCATTTAAATATTAGATCAATGAACACTGGCTTCGGGAATTTAAAGAGCAAATCCTGGCATCTGATTACGACATCGTGGCATTATCTGAAACATGGTTAAATACGAATGATTCTAACAACATTTTTAATATCAAGGGTTATAATTTTATAAGAAAAGATCGCCAAACGCACGGCGGCGGCGTTGCTTTCTGTATTAAAAACAATATTTCTTATTCTTTAATTAATATGAGCAACACTGATTTGGAAGAGCTGTGGTTATCTATTAAAATCGAAAACAAAAGAATTGCTTTTGGGGGTAATCTACGGAGCAAGTAGAAAAGATTTAGAGAATTTTTAAGTAATTTTGAAGATTCTATCTCTAATATTGCTCCTAGTGTGAATGATTTTTTCTGTATCGGAGATTTCAGCATTGATCTTTTAAATTTAAATAGTAACACTACTTTACAATTTTTAAATACATTGGAAACATTTGGCTTGGCGCAAATTATAACGGAACCTACACGGGTAAGGGAGTTTTCATCCACACTAATTGATTTATAATCACTTCTAATGAGGATTTGGTAACCCAAAGTGGTGTGATGAGTGTGCATGACGTTTCTGATCATTCATTGGTTTATTGTAATTTGAGCTTCAAGCCAACTGCTGATCAACCGCTCTTAAAAACGTATAGAGATATTAAAAATTTTGATCATGATTGCTTCCTTCTAAATTTAATTGCACTACCATGGTATCAGATCTATCGGTTATCAGACATTAACCAAGAAGTAATTTTTTTTATGAAAATCGTACGACACTCATTAATGACCAATAGAAAAATTAGTTCAGGAGCCGTAACCGAGATTGGAAATTTTTTTGTAGGTAGACCAACCTAACTGTGAGGGTTTGTGGCGTTACGATTTTCTTACTGAATCTGCATTCGAGCATTAATTCATATCCGGAAATTATTTTCGTGCATTCCAACAACGTCCTAATTTGCCCTCGCGTCCCGCTCGGGCAAATTAATACGACGTTGTTGGACCGCACTCAAAAAAAATTCCGGAAAGAATTAATGCTCTTATGAGATTATATGTGAAAATAGTACGACACTCATTAATGACCAATAGAAAAATTAGTTCAGGAGCCGTATCCAAGACGATAACAAAATTTCTTGGAAATTTTTTGTAGGTAGACATTACTTCTTTTTAGGGTTTGTGTCGTTACGATTTTCTTAGCGAATCTGCATTCGAGCAATAATTCATATCCGTAAATTATTTTTCGTGTATTCAACAACGTCCTAATTTGCTCTCGCGTCCCGCTCGGGCAAATTAATACGACGTTGTTGGAACGCACTCAAAAAAATTACCTGAAAGAATTAATGCTCTTATGAAATTATATGTGATAATATTCTTTATTTATTTGATCTATGTGCTCCTGTTAAAACAGAGAGATTTACGATACCTAAGGCACCGTGGTTAACAGAAAATATTAAATTCATGATGAATCTGTGCGATAAAGCATTATCTAACTTCAGAAAAACGAAAAATCAGGCAAACTGGAATTATTATAAAGTTTTAAGAAACTATACACCTAAGGCCGTTAGGCGGGAAAAACGTGCTTACTTCGAATCTATTGCAGGAATAACTAACAGTAAACATTTCTGGAAGGTGCTGAAAACTCTTGATATCTATAGTAAATGTAAAAAATCAGATATTCTTGAACATATTGGTAGTGTTGATAATATTAATGACTATTTTTTAGATACAGTTATCAAAAATAAATTAGTACCAGATCATATGCTTCTCAATTATTACAATTCAAACTTGTCAGAAAATTTTACAAGTACGTTCAGCTTTACTGTTGCTTCCGAAACTGACGTACTGAATGTCACACAATTAAGTCTAACTCAGTTGGAGTAGGCAGTGTAACTGCCGGTCTTATAAAAACCACTAATCTGACGTTAACTTTAATTCGCTGTTAAAATAAACAAAAGCGCATCAAAACGTCAGTGCTTATGATATTTTATTCATTAGTAAACACATTTTGATGCGCTTTTATTTATTTTAACAGCGAATTAAAGTTAACGTCAGATTAGTGGCCTTTATAAGACCGGCTGTAAGTGTATCAATGATAAAAATCTGTTGTCCTTGTTTGGTTCCCTATTTGCTACATATTATTAACTCTTGTTTGCTAAGTGGGTACTTTCCTTGTCTATGGAATATAGCAGAAGTACTACCTCTTTCCAAGGTTAATTTACCTTCTAGCTGTAAGGACTTACGTCCTGTCAGCATTCTACCGGCTGTTTCAAAATTATTGGAGAAAATTATGGCAAAACAAATCCGCCAATAACTACATACTCAAAACATTTTACCTTCTACCCAGTGTGGTTTCACACCAGGATACAGCTGCGTCACTGCTCTTACATGTATTACTGACGATATTCTGACCGCCACGGACAAAAGTATGTTAACAATTTTAACACTTTTAGATTATTCCAAAGCTTTTGATATGATGATCATGATTTGCTTTTGGGCAAACTACACTATTTCGGTTTTAATCAAGACGCTGTCAATTTATTGGGAAGCTTTCTCAACGGTAGATATCAGCCGGTTAAACTTCATGACAAAACCTCTAATCTAAGGGCAGTGACAGCAGGTGTTCCACAAGGCTCCATACTGGAACCCCTTTTGTATATCATTTATACATCTGATTTTATAACCTCTGTTAAAACATGTCGCTGTCATTTTGATGCTGATGACACACAGCTCTATCTGTCTTGTGACATTTCCAATATACAAACTGCTAATCAAGCAATCAACAATGACTTACATAATCTAATAGATATCTCGAGGTAAGACTGTCTTATCATCAATTCGCAAAAATCTAATGTTATGTTGTTTGGAAAATCTTTCATACGAGAGCGGGCCTTGCTTTTATAAATATATTAATAGAAAATACTCAGCTGTCTATAAAAAATTCTTGTAAAAATCTGGGCCTAATCATCGACCATAACTTTAGATTCAAAGAGCACTTAAATAACTGCATTAAAAAAGCCTATATTAATCTGAAAACCCTATATCTCTCCAGACATTCTTTGTCTCAAAACGCAAAAATCTGTTTATCCGATGTCTTGGTTCTGGCACAGTTTATTTACGCTGATACAGTATATGGTCCTTGTTTGGATAGTACTGATGTCAAACGAGTACAAAGGGTGCAAAACTCTTGCTTGCGATTTATTTTTGGCTTAAGAAAGTTCGATCATGTATCCCACAAACTCTCTGTAATTAAATGGTTGAACATGAAAAATCGTAGGTCATTGCATTTAGCTTGCTTATCCTATAAGCTGATAACTTCAAAAATTTCTGATTATCTCTACAATAAACTACGATACAAGACTGACGTTCACAATATTAATATTAGGAGTAAAGGACTTTTAACTTTACCTGCTCACAAAGCTAGTCTATACGAACGCTCTTTTTCATATAACGTTGTCAAAATGTATAACTCCCTATCTTTATTTTCTCAGACACTCAGTATTCGTAAATTCAAACGTCTTTATCATGATTGTTTACTTACAACTCAGTAAAGCAGCCATTGAATTTTGATTTTCTAGGGTGTGTTTATTGGTCTACTATTTCCTTTCTTTCTTACTGTATTTTTTGTATACCATTGTTTTTTGTTTTTTTTAATAAGCATAGAGCACATTAACGATACTAATATGCATTTATATTTTTGTTAATTATTCAATTAAGGTTAAGTGGAAGAACAGTGCCATTACTTCAAAATGGCGTCTGAACTTCGCCTTTTGTATGGTAAGTATTATAATCTCTTTTCGCTTTTGTATTTTGTTTTGTCGGAGCAATAAAGACCATTTATTATTATTATTAAAACAACCTAACCTAACACAAAAAGTATCAATTTCCATTAGGGAGTTCAGTTGCCGCAGAGGTACTGCCAACAGAATTACTAGATGGTCATAGCCTCACCTGGCCCACAACGTGCGTGAACGGCATATGTATAGCAAAGAAGAATCATGAAGTAAGAAGTAAGAAGACCGATTCCCATACAGGCCGCTCGTCAAAACATTTAGATTATGAAGCATAAAGTGAAACTTAGTCAGTAAAAAACGGCGTTCCATATTTGTATTAAATATGTACTAGTACCATTTAAGGAGTAACTAAGCTTTTTTAAACGCATTGCGTCTCCAAATTCACGGAAGTTCACTTACTTAAATTGTGGTGCGACAATACACTTTAAAACAATCTGTAAAGGGCTTTACACGAAACTTTCCTCATAATGGAAGTTTTGAAAATAAAAATTTTGAAAAGGTCAAAGGGAAAATTTTTAATATTTGTAAGGTGTTCGCCCTGTATATGTGAAGTCCAAAATTTGCCCTTTCTCGTCAAGGGTAAAAACCTGAGCCATGTTCAAAATATGCTAAAGTCTATTTTTTAAGGTGCTCATCCTGTATGTATTTGTCCGAATTTTTCTCCGATTTGTGCCAGGTAGACATATAATCCGCATGAAAAATATCGTTTTTCTCAACAAATACTTTTTGAATTACACTGCGAACAGACAGATAGACACACTTATACCTGATTTGGACATTTTTTGGTAATTTCTTATGCTGTTGTGTGACAGTGATGGTTATTTGCCGATGTAACGATTAATTAGTAACTAATTGAATCGTTGTCAGTCTTTAGGTCTCTTCTGTCTGAAGAGGGTTACGCATTAAGACCCCACGGTTACCTAAGCCAGATTGGGGTATTGTAGTGAAATCAACACAAGATTTGTATGGCCGTTGGCGTTATTGAGGTTTGAACCCAGATTTTCTGGCCAAGAACGAGTAATAATTATGAAAAATTGGAACCTAACTGAGATGTGTTTGTCAAAAATGCATAAAAACTTTGAAGGTGTAGGAACGTATTATTTTTTCCGTTCATAAATCCGTTGAACTGTTTTTTCTTGTATTAACGTTCATTATTTAGAGTTATATAATCGGTATCTTAAAAGAATAAATTTCAATTCTTCAGTTATGAGAGCAAACTCCAGGTAATGTCTCATATATATCGGAATCATTTTATGGCAGACGAGAACGTTTGTGACAAAAACTATTTTGAGAGACATCATAGCATCATAGTTTCACAGAAATATTTTGTATTAATTCCTGGACTTTCTCTCAATTTCATAGACGAAAAGTTTCTTTAAAGTTATTGTTGAATGGAGTATAAATACAGATTTTTTTAAAGTTAATAAATATCTAATGCATTTGTTACAGTTGTTTGTTGTTTGAAAGCAAAACGGATTTTTAGAAACAGAAAACAGAATTTTACTTTGCGTAGAATAACAGTTAAACTATTTTTTAACATTATAAATACAGGCTTGGAGTTGAAAGCGAGGTGTAGAGAATGTATTTAAAGATAAAACTAATACAATTGATCAGTATAAATCGTTATCAATTTGGCCAAACGGTTTCTTCGATCCAAGATATGTAGTTAGACACCCGAGTATAAACTCCTGGAACGTTTGCTACTCCACAACCTTTACCAAATGATGTAATACCCACTACATAGTACTGATTGTAATTGGTTGTAGATCTAGTTTGCAGTGGTCCACCGGAATCTCCCTAAAATATGAGAATATTAACTTGTGCTTCAACACAAAATAATACTATAGGCAACACTAAGATTGAACATACGTGCTAAGGTACAAACTGAATTGCATTTTTTAAAAAGATGATATTAGTTGTATTTCCACCTCATTTTTCTAAAATGGACATATTAAAAACGAGCGAATTTTTTTACTATGTCTGAAGCAAAGGCAAAATATCTATATGTCATAAAGGGTGTTCTTAAATAAGTCCGAAACATTCCTTGGGTTATTCTAAGAAAAAAGTGAAATAATACCTATATTTAAAAATTATTGTGTAATCGGTAGAATCATTACGAGTATAAGTAATCTATAGACGTATTTAATTTTATACAAGCAAACTGTGCGCTACGCGCACGTGAAATAGGATACGCGAAAGGTCAAGCTCCGATCCGAGCGCTAAGATAAGAAAAACAAAACCTAAACAAATATAAACATCTGTGAAGCCGGAATGTGAGATTTTATTTTGTGCCACAGACAAACACACATTAAGGAAAATTATATTATAGATTATGGTGCTACCTAGCTTACAATAATTTATTTGTATCATAAAATATTTACCTGGCAAGTATCCTTCGATTCACCAATCCCTCCGGCACATATTTGGGTCTCATCAACAATGCCGTTTGCCAATCGTCTTGGGGAAACATTGGAAAAAAATGTTTGACAATTCTCGTTAGAAAAGTAAGACAGAATAACTTTCATAAGAACGTCACTGGTTTGTCCAACGTACTCTAATTTTCCCCATCCAGTGGCTATTGGTGCCGTCTCATTTGACAATTCGTGGTCAGTTTGTAAACAAGCAGGTTTTACATATTCTGTAAAACTTGCAGGGCGATTCAGTTTTACCAGTGCAATATCGTTATACTGAGAAGGAGGAATGTATCCTGGATTTACGTGGACGGACGCTATTTGGAACTCTTGAATGTCATTTTCGGGAGCTTTCAGATTTAAAGCACCAAGGCGAACATATTTGACGTCGCCTCTGTAATAAGTAAGTTAAAGTTTAGAGAAAAACATTAAGAAAATAGTACATATAGGCAGATAGCCTATTAGCACGTAAAACATAAATGCATAGAAAAGAAGTGAGTAGGAGCAACAAATAAAGTTGATTAACAACGTAAAATGAATATACACTTACAATTCTTGAGAATATAGACAATGTGCAGCAGTCAAAACGAATTCTTCACTGATTAGAGTTCCTCCGCACAACCATTGAATGTCATTTTGTTCACCAAAACCGAGGGCTGCCTAGAATTAGAGATACTTGTTATTTATTCCACTTTGAAGTATGAAGCAACACAAAATTAAAAGTATTGCTTGTTGTGTTTAAAATAAGAATAGTTTTGTTTTCAAAAACATATGTATATTAACACTGTATTGTAAAATATTACTGTAAAAGTGCATACAAATGATAAAATCTGCCAAAAAGCCGACGAGATGTATTTAGTAGTTCATCTTAGTTCTATTCGGATTTAGGATCAAACGCAACGCACACACTAGCATCAAGTTCGTCGTTTGCGAATAACCGAAATAAAAACTGTAAGAATCAATTAATAATGCAGTTTTTTACTGTCGCCAGAATTGGCAATCCTGTAAACGATAATAGGCTGGTGCAAAATACAGAGGCAACTTACAATGTTTATCAAAAATTTGCCCATTTATTAGGAAATGTCAATGAACCGCCTAAAAAACTAAACATAATTTGCAATGAGCTAATTATTGTCCTTGGGTCCAGTAAGGAGCCAACAAAAGATCCTAATTCTTCTATCAATGTCAAGGTAATTGAACAAATGGATACATGTTCGAAATGGAAATCTGCTAAGTATCAAAGAACTGAAAAAAGGAGAATGACCGAGGATGAGACTGTATCATTAACAGGTGAAAACATCAGTATTCGGTATGCCGATAGTACGGATGAGGAAATATATTCTGATTATGTCAAAGATGATCCAGATAAAGCAACCACTTACTCGTGGGATATTATGGATCTTACAGTTAGTGACGGAAGTTTAAAAATGCAGGATGGTACACGACACACCTTAATAGTATCTACTGAGTGCAATCAATTTCATGCAGTTTATTACGAAAAACGATGGTATGCAGGGCAAATTATTGAAAACGCATCTGAAGAAATTGTATTTTACAGTAGCATCTATTACCATATATTATAGAGTGACTAAAATGAAGTTTTATTCACTAGTGACTAAAATTAAGTTTTGCTCACTAGTGCGTGTAAGTTTTACTCACTAGTGACTAAAATGAAGTTTTACTCTCTTGTGCGTGTTTATTGTAACTATCTATTGTCCGTTTCGCGACATAACCTGACGGCGCAAACATTTAGGCACAGGAATTGCTACTGTAAGATAGATCGTCGTATATCACACGTGAGCGAAATGCCATTATAAGCTCGTGAGAAATTGTATGGCTCGTGTTGGGGCACTCGCGATTCAAAATTCTCACTCGCAAATAAGGATGCATTTCTCTCAATTATAATATACTATTAAAAATGAATTTCTTACAAAAATTAAGCAAGAATGTCAATATGTTGTCTATGCTAAAATTATATTTGAAACCTTCGGCCTCGTTTGACAAAACATGTCGCGTGCTTAAAACACTTCAGTTTTTCAACTTGTATCGTAAATAGAACTATTAATAGTAGATTATATTATAAGTGAGAGAAATGCATCATTATTTGCGAGTGAGAATTTTGAATCGCGAGTGCCCCAGCACGAGCGATACAATTTCTCACGAGCTTATAATGGCATTTCGCTCACGTGTGATATACGACGTTTTATCTTACAGTAGCAATTCTTGTGCCTAAATAGTTTGCGCAGTCAGAATATGTCGCGAAATAAATTTATAATTAGTCGCCTATGATTTGTGATATACGTTTGACAGTACTGAAGTGTATTGGCAGTACTGAAGTGTATTGTCAGTCTATGTCAAATTCGAGGTTCGTAGGTTAGGTTTTGTTTGTTATTTGACACAGACTGACGCAAAACTTAACCTGAAAATGACGAATTTGACATAACTTGACCGTGCTACCAACAATGCAGTAGTATAAATAATGAAAACTCACTTGTGAATAAAACTTCATTTTAGTCACTGAAAACAATTTTATAATGTATGGTAATAGGCGCTACTGTAAGATAAACAGATTTATTTAAGACTGTAGATCAATATTCTACTTACAACAATTTATTTAAATCTTTCTGTGTAAAACAAACAAATATTTATTTATAATGTATTTATAATATCCGATATTTTCATTTATTTTTCAGTTTTCATGTATGAGCTATTAACAACTGTTACTTCCCAACCGGGACGTTTTTCCCCTTCGAAGAAGTCCCTAACGTTTAAAATATGATTTTAGGCTTGCTCGCTTCTTGTTATAGTCCGCCATTTTACTGTCATTTTGGACAAATGTCACATTGACAGTATTATAAAACAAGCCCTACTTAAAGCGGACCTGACCAAAAACCGCAGATTTTTTGTTTGATCCAGTTCCTTATAGCCAAATAAAGAGAGAAAATTGTTACGTCACAGAAAAGGGTAATGTGTAGACCTTAGTTTCCATACTAAAACGAGTATGAAAAAGCCTGCTTTAAATAACGGTTTCAGATAAAAAGTATTTATGTTCACCGGAGAAGCAACACACACGCACCCGCCTTCAAATAGAACTCAACTGACCGCCTGATGTCGAGATATTTCAATTCAAACCGGTAGAATGGCAGCTACAGCGCTCTGGGCTATCTTAAGCCCTCTGCTGTAATAAAACGTTTTCCACCTCGATACGTAATGTACTATTACGCACCAAGGAAGTAAACTAGAATTTTAATATAGTGTTTGAGGCTTTCGCGGTTACTCGAATTGTCAATATTAGAATTAAATTTCGGCTTAGACCGAGTCGTCTTTATAGATAAACACCCAGCATTTGTTGGCTTAATGTGCCTAACACCTTGTGAACTCAAGCAAGGGTTTGTGTAAAGGTTGTGTTCTTTGGTGGCTCGTAAATTCTTACAAGCCACCCATGATTTGGTCCGTGTTATTAGAGTACCTTGTGAACAAGGATACTTAGGCATATTGGGCCTTTTTACCGAGCCCTCGGTATTTTTACTGTGACTTCGACTGTAGCTGCGGACGCAACTCGTCCACCGAGGTCCCTACACAATGTGTCCACGGAAAAGTAGTGTTATAGGTGAAAATGACAAAAGATAATTCAGTTTCAGTTTCATACCTAGGGATTAAGCCCTGCTTGGCTTGAAACTATTTTTATAGTATATTAAGCATTATGAACGGTAAGGACATTTTACCGATCGAAGACAATTGTTTGGAGGAGGAGCGAAGCGACGACTCCAATTATTGTCTGAGATCGGTAATTCCTAAACGTTCGCGATGCTTATGACGTTTTTTGCTCGATAGAAATGTATTTTTCTTCAAACGTCAGTAAAATGTGACATTATACCACAGAATACTATGTTGGTGGCACTGTAAGTCTATGTCAATTTCGAGGTTAGCAGGTTAGATTTTCCGTCACTTTTGACATAGATTGTCGCAAAACCTAACCTGCTAACTTCGAATTTTTACTTACCGTTCTAGAACAGTAAGCATAACTAACTGATTTGAAAACAAACGCGGTAACTAAGTGAAATCGTTCTATCGTGCAAAAAATATATTTTCGATCTACTGTAATAGCTATTCATGATAAAAGTGCTAAAAGTGACTGTTTATTGCACGTAACATGTGAAGTGCAATAACACTTTTAGCACGAGTTTGCATACAATATTTTTTGCATAGTGATCATGCAAGTCGTCCTTTTTAACGAAAATCGTGAAGAAGTACCACTTTTTTTAACGCAAAATCGTGAAAAAAGTACACTATTTAAACTATTATATTGAAACTAGCAACCAGTGGGACAAATGTATCATTTAATAAAACAAAAAAGACCGTTTTTCAAATAGAACGCGTATTAAATAGAAACAATAATATTTTTTTAAATATTTGATTTCTCGAAAACCGGAAGTGTCACGTGACTGAAATTCGGTTCTTGACCTGACATGACCATTACAAACATATAACTTTCATAACTTTTTTCTCTATCTCTTACGGTTTGGCTGCTGAAACAGCGTCCCGGACGGACGGAAATCAAGTGATTTCTCGAAAACCGGAAGTGCCACGTGACTGAAATTCGGTTCCTGACCTGACATAACCATTCCAAACATATAAATTTAATAACTTTTTTCTCTATCTCTTACGGTTTGGCTGCTGAAACAGCGTCCCGGACGGACGGAAATCACGTGATTTCTCGAAAACCGGAAGTGTCACCTGACTGAAATTTGGTTCCTGACTGAAACAGCGTCCCGGACGGACCAGCGTCCTGGACAGACAAGTCTATTAGATAAAGGATTGTAAATTGTCAATTTGACAGTTGTAAATTTCGAAGTACTTTTCTACTAAATTTCGAGTTACGAGAGATCACTATGCAAAAATATTGCGTGTACAACACGTTTTGAAAGTCCCGTTTTTCATTCATTTGCTTGATTAACTCGGGCTTCGCCTTCGTTAATCAAATTGCAAATTCATGAAAAAAAGTATGACTTTCAAAACTAGTTGTACAAATTACAAATTTTCTACGACCTTAAATTCACGGTTATTAATGCATAAATATCGATTTTACAAAGGTTTACATTTTTTACAGTTATAATATATGTCATAATAAAAATGGCAATGGAGAGGTGGCTGGTACCGGTGCTTATTTCTGCATCCGACAATTGCCAAAGTTAGTTGATGAAAGTAATTAGTAAAAATTGTACTTTGTCCGTTACATGATGCTATAATTATTTAAAACACCTCACATCTACGAAACGAAGAACTTTATAGCCTCAGTTTCAGTTTAAAATACGGGAATTCAAAATCAGCTGTTTATTCTTAGCACGTGTAAACACCTGATTTTACTTTTATTGCGCTGATCTATAATATGTCGTTTTTTAGTTGGGCAAGCTATTGGTAAAAGGCATATTTTTATAATAATTATAATAATACAATTGTATTCAGGTATAGTACCCTTTTGTGAAACCATTCGGAAAGTTGATTTTTACGCAATTACGGATGCGAAATTAGTTTTCGCAGCAGTTACTAATGACAACAGCCGTAAACTTTTCGACACGGTTGCACACAAAAAATATGTGTTTTGATTATAATTTGTACTGCGGTTGTACCATGTGTTTAAAAAAAAATTGCATAAAAGTTGGCCATGGAAAATATGATTCAATCATAAATTTTCTGTGTTCTGTTGTAATAACTATTATAATTGTAGCCGAATTAAATGTTCAATATAAACTTATGACAACAACAACCGTGATGACAATTTAATGAATTCTAAATTTTGCTGTTGGGATTACTTTTATTTTCCATGGTCAACGCTTACAAATTTCTTTTTGAACACATGGTTCAAAAAATGTTGGGTATACCACGCCCTCGAAATGTTTGGCTTCATCGGTACGCCAAACAGTCATTTCGCGGCCTAGGTGTACCAATAACTATTTTTGTTCTATTCAGTCAAACCGTCATTGCGAAAAGTAGATATAAAATTGTGGATCTTTGCAAAATTATTGAAAGATTGAAGTATTTCTCAAATAAATTGCAGTTTTTCTTATAAAATATGTACTGAAACTGTATATCCATTAAAATATAGAGCAGCCTTGTATATGTATGTCTTACCATATGTGGAAACTCCTTATTCAGTGCTGGTTTCCCTCCCACAATCGCTGTACCGATACTGTATTCTTTTTGTACGATTTTTATCTTTCCATACTCTTCGCATTCTGAAAACAAATTTTTATTGGGTTAAATGTATTTTAAGAATTTTTAACGTAGGAATAGATATTTACTTTGTTTACTCTTTGAGCCTATAGGAACAGTTACTATCGGTTCCTCTACGTTTTCGCCTGAAGTAGGACAGCAAACTATTGGCTCTCTACCTCGGTATCTACATATTTGAGGACGCACATTTTCACGAACTTGTTGCATTGCGAAGGGACAATGTCTGAAATGCATGCACTGTCCTAAGGGGCCATTTCCTCCAAATCGACAACGGTCATCTGTAAGTAGTTTAATAATCATATTATCAAAAATCGTTGATCTGCTTATTAATATATTAGTAAAATTACGTTATATGAGCGTACGGAATAGTAGATTATATTATAAGTGAGAGAAATGCATCATTATTTGCGAGTGAGAATTTTGAATCGCGAGTGCCCCAGCACGAGCGATACAATTTCTCACGAGCTTATAATGGCATTTCGCTCACGTGTGATATACGACGGGTTATCTTACAGTAGCAATTTGTATGTCTAAACAGTTTGAGCCGTCAGAATATGTCGCAAAACAGACAATAGATAGTTACTGTAGCACCTATTACCATACATTATACAACTGTTTTCAGTGACTTAAAGATGAAGTTTTATTCACAAGTGAGTTTTCATTTTTATACTACTGCATTGTTGGTAGCACTGTCAAGCTATGTCAAATTCGTAATTTTTAGGTTACATTTTGCGTCAGTCTGTGTCAAATAACAAACAAACCCTAACCTGCGAACCTCGAATTTGACATAGACTGACAATACACTTCAGTACTGCCAATACACTTGAGTACTGTCAAACGTATATCACAAATCACAGGCGACTAATTACAAATTTATTTCGCCACATATTCTGACAGCGCAAACTATTTAGCCACAAGAATTGCTACTGTAAGATAAAATGTCGTATATCACACGTGAGCGAAATGCCATTATAAGCTCGTGAGAAATTGTATCGCTCGTGCTGGGGCACTCGCGATTCAAAATTCTCACTCGCAAATAATGATGCATTTCTCTCACTTATAATATAATCTACTATTATTTTATCCTATTATGTTACTATGATAATAACTCGTTAGAAACGAGTTGCGTTAAGATGCATTTAACAGCACTAGTGTTGTTAAGAAAAATAACATACCCATACTTTATTAGCATTTAATCACATGTTGGCAGTACTGACGAGTATTGTTAGTGACAATGTCTGTCTATGTCAAATTCGATGTTAGTAGGTTAGGTTTTGTTTGTTATTTGACACAGACTGATGCAAAACTTAACCTGATAATCTCCAATTTAACATAACCTGGAAGTGCTACCAACAATACAGTATTGAGTGATATCACCACAGCCATGGCAGATATATGTCTCGCTGTTGTGTCATTAATAACAATTTATCCTATTTTTTGAAAAAGATTAGTATTTTAGGATAAAATAAATCGTGTTACGATATACGTAACGTTATCTGCTTTCTACATTACTCAAGAATTTTAAAGAACTCGCTTCTAACGTCGCTCGTTCATTTAAACTATTCTCTCGTAATGTAAAAAGCTTGATAATGTCACTTGCATCGTAAATTACTATTATCTATGCCCGGCAGATAAATGTCACTTAGGAGCTTCATTATCGCACCCTTTTTCACAGTATATGTGTGTGTAATCTGTAACCTCATTTACCTTTCGGTGTAGAGGCTGGTGCTTTTATGCGCATGAATCATAAATTATTTGCTGTAAATATTAGTAACGCAGCCATTACATTATTATAATACATTCCCGAAGCAATTTTTTTGTTTGTCAAAAAATAATGAAAAAGTCGGATGATTTAAAAAAAGATCATTTTGAGCGGGCTTACTTAACATATTGTATAATACATGTGTGATAATGCAGTATTAACATACTTGTGTGATTACACAACTTTTATCGCCTGGTTGAGGAAATTTCACACTCATATATTAATAATGTTCTTATCTCATTTGTATTGTAAATATCGATCAAGTAAAATTAAGTTACTGCAAATACAAATAGAACTGCAAAATAATACTAATTAAGATGAGACGGTGGAAGTTCCTCATCAATACTTCGGCACAGTGTTGGCATAGAGCAGTTTTTGCCGTGCAGTGTTTGGGATGCTAGCTCCTTTAGAAACATAATGTATTCGCAATCTTTTTCACATGCGATCTCAGTGTGGCATAGTTGTTATCTATATACATATATAAAGGAAAGTCACAACCCTGACTAATCAACGCAGAGCCGAAACCACTGGCACTAAAAACTTGAAATTTGGGTGGAAGGTTCAATTTGTTATGTAAGGTAGTGCTAAGAAGGGATTTTTTGAAATTCGACCCCTAAGGAGGTGAAAAGGGGTAAAATGTGTTTTCACGAATTCTTCAATATCTCTTACACCCGATAAGATATCAATTTGGTGTTTGCTTGCACAGATTATCAATGCAAATACCTAGAAACGTATTTTAGGATTTTGCCCTAATCAACCCCTAAAGGTGCAAATCTGGATTGGGGGTGAATTAAAGAACCCTTCGTATCTCCTATGTTTATTGAGTTACAACATTCTTTTTTGGCATATAAATGTATTTTTGAAACATTTAGAAAGCGGTTTAAGGGAATTTGAAAATTTTTTAACCCTAAAGGGGTGAAAAGGGGTAAACTGTGTTTACACGAATTTCTGAATATCTCTTAGACCCGATAAGATAGCGACTTGGTGTTTGCTTGCATATGTGTCCAATAGAAGTATCTAAAAACACATTTCAGGATTTTGCCCTAATCGACCCCTAAAGGTGCAAATCTAGATTCGGGGTGAATTAAAGAACCCTTTGTAACTCCGAGGTTTATTGAGCTCGAACATTTATTTTTTTGGCATATAGATGTATTCTTAAAATATTTAGAAAGTGATTTAAGGGATTTTACAATTTTACCCCTAAGGGGTTGAAAAGGGGAAAACTGCACTATTCCTCAATATCTCTTAGACTCGATAAGATATCGACTTGGTGTTTGCTTGCATAGGTATCCAATACAAGTGTCTAAAAACGCATTTCAGGATTTTGCCATAATCAACCCCTAAAAATGCAAATCTGGATTCGGGGTGAATTAAAGAACCCTTCGTATCTCCTATGTTTATTGAGCTAGACCTGCTAGCGCATTCTTTTTTGGCATATAAATGTGTTCTTAAAATATTTAGAAAGCGGTTTAAGGGATTTTAAAATTTAACCCGATAAGATATCGACTTGGTTTTTTGCATGCATAGGTATCCAATACGAATGTCTAAAAACACGTTTCCGGATTTCCCCAAATCAACCCCTAAAGGTGCAAATCTGGATTCAGGGTGAATTAAAGAACCCTTTGTATCTCCTATGTTTATTGAGTTAGAACATTGTTTTTTTTTGGCCTACAGATGTATTCTTAAAATATTTAGGAAGGGGTTTAAGGGATTTTAATGTTACTCTTAAAGCGGTAAAAAGGAAAAACTCAAAAGGGGTAGGGTGTTAAGTTTATCTTGCTAAAATTTATGAATACAACATTTAGTTTGTACATATATATTTTAATTTTATCTGATTGTTATACTAAAACTATAGTTTTATCAATATATACAAGGTGAACGACAATTACGTACACATCTCCAGGGGGTATGTGAAACATTAAAAAAAGTTGTGGAGGAATTTTTTCGAAAGAATTTTGTTTCCTTTTTTCTTACAATATTGTTTTGCAGTGTTTGTTAGTTTAGCGCAGCGGTCGGCAACCTTTTGGCAGGCAAGGGCCACATAGTGGCAAAATGAAGTGAAGGCGGGCCGCACTTATTCATAATTTTGATAATAGGTATACTATGTATATCAGGGTGATATTAAAAATGCGAAAACATTGTATTTAAATTTTATTAATACGCAGGAACAATGACAAAAAAATTAGGAAAAATAATAAAAATACGAGAACTATGTATGTACAAAGTATATCTACCTACCTAGTGACGTATTTTTGCCAGGACAAAAGCTGCAAAATTTCCATTTAAATGTGGAAGAAAATAATGAGAATGAGGATGGGCCTCATGAAGAATTGTGAGTTTGAGCATTTAACTCTTGTCAAAATTAGACTGAATTTTTTTAATTACTACTTTTGTATCACATTTCAGTGGCTATTTGTTTCAATATTTTCAAGGAACTACTGATTTTGAGAAAATGGTCATTTTAATTTCTTAACATTAAACTCCAGCAGGGTCGTTTCAGAATCCATGCTTTTAAAAAATTCGCGCCTTTCTAGGTTATAATTAGAAGTAAATCCAAAAACCGTCTTCTGCTAAGTGGTCAAGCGGAAATGAAGCGGAAATAGAGCGAAAATAAATTCGCTCCCAAAAATGGCGACTGCTGCCGAAGCGAAACCGAAGCGCCGTCGGTTAGCGAACCGTTCAACGCAATCGCTACCTCAGCGCTATGCGAACGCACCCACTCTGTGTCTGTGATATTACATTCTTATTAAATGCACGCTCGCTTGAATTTTGCGCGCGCATGACGCAATTATTTAAATTTTAGGTAGGTATATAAGACTTTCATTTACAAAACAGTCGCGGGCCGCGGGTTGCCGACCGCTGGTTTAGCGCATTGAGTGAGGGGGAGGGGGGCGCCCTAGAATTCATTTGAAATTTAAAAGAAAAAACATTTGTTGCCCGTACGAAGAACGGGCATCTTGCTAGTTATATTATATTATTCACGTGCTCGTGCCATATGTGCGACGACTTCGGCTAAAGAGAATTCGCAAAAGAGGTTAGAGCTAATTATTGCGAAGCCTAGATAGAGGCAATCGGATTAAAAACGATTCGTTGATTTATCAGTACCATTAACAAAGAATACGGATGGGGTCAGAAAGGTGACAAGGGATAGACATTTGCATCTGCATCTTTTGGATAACTTATTTTAAAATCGTGCTTAATGTAATAAATAGTAGATTATGTTATTAGGAGTAAAAGTGATACTTTATGTGGCGAAGCTGAAGTTTATCTAGCCGAACGTTAGTGAGGCAAATAATTCAGCTAAGCCACATAAAGTCACTTTTACTCCGAATAACATTTACAATTTTATCCGCATACATATTCAGATAAAATTTCATTAATATAAATTTAAAAAAAAGGATGCATCTGCCGGGAATCGAACCCAGGCCACCCGCGTGACAGGCGAGCACTGTACCCCTGCGCCAACCTCTGTTGTTCAAATAACGCGCTACTGTAATGATATATGAACATACTGAATCACCTGAGCTAATATCACACGGCGACAGCAGCTGTCACACATAACCCACGGTGACAGATGCCCCGCTCCGTTGCTTAAAGGTTTATTTAAATTAAAACTTTTTCGTACCTTTTTTGAAAATAAAAACCGGCCTACGATCTAAGTCTAAAAATTAGCAAAATTTTAAGCCATTATACAATTTAATCGGTCCAGCATCTTCGGAGGAGATAGCGAACAAACATAGAAAGAAAGAAAGAGAGCAACGATTTTGTGTGCTTAGGAGGATAAAGTACGCAAAAGTCGCTATTTTATCTCCTTAGGCAGATAAAGTAACACTTTTACCTTGTCAATAAAGACACATAAGTTGTCACTTTTGTGACGTTTGCGGATAAAAGTCATTTTTGCATTATTTCAAACTGAAAATAAGTAAATACATAATTTAAAATTAAAATTATGTACACTGGGTTTTGAAATAAGTTTTTAAAAAAGTTTTTCTTAGTAAACGATAAAAACTTCAAATTCGTTCTTTTTTAATTATCAGACAATAATAAGTAATTTAGAAATATTAATAATGAAATTGAAATAGGAATTAGTTTTAGAACTTGGCAATTGGCAGTGAGCAGTCCTTATCTTTTTTCTCTATGTTTGAAATTACATAGTTTCCAAAGAACAAAGAAATCTTGTTCCTTTGGAAAACATCTCTGATAACAATTTAATTTCAGCAGTACTCAAGCAGTGGGAAATCTTTTTTAATACCTTTAACCACTATAACCTTTTTATTATTGGTTTTTCATCGAAATGCTTGTTAATAAAAAAAATAGTGTTAGTCCCATCCATCTACACTAAAACTCTACTCCGTACGTTATAAATAACCCTGTGTATAGAGTAAAGACCTTAAATTAAAAAAATGTTTTTTCCTTTAATTTTTTGAAAATGTCTAGTTTCAAAACTTTCACTTGCGAAGGAAGGCCAGGCTGTGACTTCTAATATTTTATACAGTTTACTAATCTAACCCTAAAAATAGTAATTAACGTCAGTTTTGACATCTGTTTGAACACTGGAAAATGTTATTACAAGATTTAGTAAAATATACCTTCAAATTTCCAAAAAAGCTAAACCTTAGCTTATTTGCTAATTTTGGGCATTTTAAGGTATATTTTACAAAATCTTGTAATAACTTTTGCAGTAGTCAAAAGTGACGTTAGTGATATTTTTAATGTTGGGAAAGGTAAAAATATTAGGAAGTCAAAGCCTGCTCTGAGGGATATTAAAAAGATTGTATAACATTCAGGGTGATTTAAAAGGTGTTGACGTAAATTTAGGGTTTGATTAATCATGTAATTTGGAGTAAGAATCAATAATATACCCATGTCCCATTTTCAAGGGTTACTGAGATGATAAAAAACTGTTTATTTAGAGTACATCTAGTTAACACTGATCTAGTTCCATGGCCGGCCCTTTCGCCATAGCTAACTCTGATGGATTTTTATTTATGAGGCTGTTTGTGTGTACTCTGTTGCAATCGAAAGCTAGCAGCACCTAATATATCAAATTCAAGAAGAGCAGCAAAAATTTGTCAAAGGCCGGAACAAATGCGTAATGAAAAAAATTCCCTTGTTGGTCCATATGAAGTCCGCATAGCTTGATGAAGATCACTTTGAAGAGCTATTGTAATTTTAAATTATTTTTATTGCGTTTTATATGTTAATTAAATGTACGAGGCATTTTGATAATTAGAGGAGATATGGAAAAATGGATCTCTTTTTTTTGAGAAAAGCTTAATGGTGTAAATTAACATTGACTATCGTCTTTGGTTTTTATTTTGGTTTTATTTTTATTCATAATATCAGAATCACGATTGCTTTGAAACAATAAACAGCTCAAACATACTAGGTAAGTTTTCATACGATTAGCAATTAACTAAAACTGGTAAACTCTATTCACTATAGTCCCTGATCGTCAAAAATGACGTTTTATGGTAGTACTGTCGAATTTCTATTGTTTTTTTTGTTACTATTAGGTTGGACAACGCAAAAGCGTAATTTTTAAGAGTTGCGTTTTTGTTACCTGGCAACTTTTATTTATTTTTGCTTAAGTCAGTTCGAAATATAACCTATAATTTATAGTTTTGACATTAGTAACTTAATTAATTGTTTCTAGTTACCCATAGCTTGATTTAAAAGTATTAACCATGATATAATAGTAGATTATGTTATTAGGAGTAAAAGTGATACTTTATGTGGCGAAGCTGAAGTTTATTTAGCCGAACGTTAGTGAGGCAAATAATTCAGCTAAGCCACATAAAGTCACTTTTACTCCGAATAACATATACTATTTTATCCGCAAACGTATTCAGGTAAATTTCAGGCTAGCACTGTACCCCTGCGCCAACCTCTGTTGTTCAGATAACGCGCAACTGTAATGATATATGAACATACTGAATCACCCGTGCTAATAGCACACGGCCACAGCAGCTGTCACACCATAACCCACGGCGACAGATGCTCCGATCCGCTGCTGAAAGGTTTATTTAAATTAAAACTTTTTCGTACTTTTTTGAAAATAAAAACCGGCCTACGAACTAATTCTAAAAATTTGCAAAATTTTAAGCCATCATACAATTTAATCGGTCCAGTATCTTCGGAGGAGATGGCGAACAAACATAGAAAGAAAGAAAGAGAGCAATCATTTTGTGTGCTTAGGCAGATAAAGTACGCAAAAGTCGCTATTTTGTCTGCTTAGGCAGATAAAGTGACACTTTTACCTTGTCAATAAAGACAAATAAGTTGTCACTTTTGTGACGTTTGCGGATAAAAGACATTTTTGCATTATTTCAAACTGAAAATAAGTAAATACATAATTTAAAATTAAAATTATGTACACTGGGTTTTGAAATAAGTTGTAAAAAAGTTTTTTCTTAGTAAACGATAAAAACTTCAAATTCGTTCTTTTTTAATTATCAGACAATAATAAGTAATTTAAAAAATTAATAATGAAATTGAAATAGGAATTAGTTTTAGAACTTGGCATTGGAGTGAGCAGTCTATCTTTTTTCTCTATGTTTGAAATTACATAGTTTCCAAAGAACAAAGAAATCTTGTTCCTTTGGAAAACATCTCTGGAAAACAATTTAATTTCAGCAGTACTCAAGCAGTGGGAAATCTTTTTAATACCTTTAAACCACTATAACCTTTTTATTATTGGTTTTTCATCAAATGCTTGGTTAGATAAAAAAATAGTTTAGTCCCATCCATCTACACTAAAACTCTACTCCGTACGTTATAAATAACCCTGTGTATAGAGTAAAGACCTAAATTAAAAAAATGTTTTTTCCTTAATTTTTGAAAATGTCTAGTTCAAAACTTTCACTTGCGAAGGAAGGCCAGGCTGTGACTTCTAATATTTATACAGTTTACTAATCTAACCCTAAAAATAGTATTAACGTCAGTTTTGACATCTGTTTGAACACTGAAAATGTTATTACAAGATTTAGTAAAATATACCTTCAAATTTCCAAAAAAGCTAAACCTTAGCTTATTTTGCTAATTTGGGCATTTTAAGGTATATTTTACAAATCTTGTAATAACTTTTGCAGTAGTCAAAAGTGACGTTAGTGATATTTTTAATGTTGGGAAAGGTAAAAATATTAGAAGTCAAAGCCTGCTCTGAGGGATATTAAAAAAGATTGTATAACATTCAGGGTGATTTAAAAGGTGTTTGACGTAAATTTAGGGGTTGATTAATCATGCAATTTGGAGTAAGAATCAATAATATACCCATGTCCCATTTTCAAGGGTTACTGAGATGATAAAAAACTGTTTATTTAGAGTACATCTAGTGAACACTGATCTAGTTCCATGGCCGGCCCTTTCGCCATAGCTAACTCTGATGGATTTTTATTTATGAGGCTGTTTGTGTGTACTCTGTTGCAATCGAAAGCTAGCAGCACCTAATATATCAAATTCAAGAAGAGCAGCAAAAATTTGTCAAAGGCCGGAACAAATGCGTAATGAAAAAAATTCCTTGTTGGTCCATATGAAGTCCGCATAGCTTGATGAAGATCACTTTGAAGAGCTATTGTAATTTTAAATTATTTTTATTGCGTTTTATATGTTAATTAAATGTACGAGGCATTTTGATAATTAGAGGAGATATGGAAAAATGGATCTCTTTTTTTTTGAGAAAAGCTTAATGGTGTAAATTAACATTGACTATCGTCTTTGGTTTTTATTTTGGTTTTATTTTTATTCATAATATCAGAATCACGATTGCTTTGAAACAATAAACAGCTCAAACATACTAGGTAAGTTTTCATACGATTAGCAATTAACTAAAACTGGTAAACTCTATTCACTATAGTCCCTGATCGTCAAAAATGACGTTTTATGGTAGTACTGTCGAATTTCTATTGTTTTTTTTTGTTACTATTAGGTTGGACAACGCAAAAGCGTAATTTTTAAGAGTTGCGTTTTTGTTACCTGGCAACTTTTATTTATTTTTGCTTAAGTCAGTTCGAAATATAACCTATAATTTATAGTTTTGACATTAGTAACTTAATTAATTGTTTCTAGTTACCCATAGCTTGATTTAAAAGTATTAACCATGATATAATAGTAGATTATGTTATTAGGAGTAAAAGTGATACTTTATGTGGCGAAGCTGAAGTTTATTTAGCCGAACGTTAGTGAGGCAAATAATTCAGCTAAGCCACATAAAGTCACTTTTACTCCGAATAACATATACTATTTTATCCGCAAACGTATTCAGGTAAATTTCAGGCTAGCACTGTACCCCTGCGCCAACCTCTGTTGTTCAGATAACGCGCAACTGTAATGATATATGAACATACTGAATCACCCGTGCTAATAGCACACGGCCACAGCAGCTGTCACACCATAACCCACGGCGACAGATGCTCCGATCCGCTGCTGAAAGGTTATTTAAATTAAAACTTTTTCGTACTTTTTTGAAAATAAAAACCGGCCTACGAACTAATTCTAAAAATTTGCAAATTTTAAGCCATCATACAATTTAATCGGTCCAGTATCTTCGGAGGAGATGGCGAACAAACATAGAAAGAAAGAAAGAGAGCAATCATTTTGTGTGCTTAGGCAGATAAAGTACGCAAAAGTCGCTATTTTGTCTGCTTAGGCAGATAAAGTGACACTTTTACCTTGTCAATAAAGACAAATAAGTTGTCACTTTTGTGACGTTTGCGGATAAAAGACATTTTTGCATTATTTCAACTGAAAATAAGTAAATACATAATTTAAAATTAAAATTATGTACACTGGGTTTTGAAATAAGTTGTAAAAAAGTTTTTTCTTAGTAACGATAAAAACTTCAAATTCGTTCTTTTTTAATTATCAGACAATAATAAGTAATTTAAAAAATTAATAATGAAATTGAAATAGGAATTAGTTTTAGAACTTGGCATTGGAGTGAGCAGTCTATCTTTTTTCTCTATGTTTGAAATTACATAGTTTCCAAAGAACAAAGAAATCTTGTTCCTTTGGAAAACATCTCTGGAAAACAATTTAATTTCAGCAGTACTCAAGCAGTGGGAAATCTTTTTTAATACCTTTAAACCACTATAACCTTTTTATTATGGTTTTTCATCAAATGCTTGTTAATAAAAAAATAGTTTAGTCCATCCATCTACACTAAAACTCTACTCCGTACGTTATAAATAACCCTGTGTATAGAGTAAAGACCTTAAATTAAAAAAATGTTTTTTCCTTTAATTTTTTGAAATGTCTAGTTTCAAAACTTTCACTTGCGAAGGAAGGCCAGGCTGTGACTTCTAATATTTATACAGTTTACTAATCTAACCCTAAAAATAGTATTAACGTCAGTTTTGACATCTGTTTGAACACTGAAAATGTTATTACAAGATTTAGTAAAATATACCTTCAAATTTCCAAAAAAGCTAAACCTTAGCTTATTTTGCTAATTTTGGGCATTTTAAGGTATATTTTACAAAATCTTGTAATAACTTTTGCAGTAGTCAAAAGTGACGTTAGTGATATTTTTAATGTTGGGAAAGGTAAAAATATTAGAAGTCAAAGCCTGCTCTGAGGGATATTAAAAAAGATTGTATAACATTCAGGGTGATTTAAAAGGTGTTGACGTAAATTTAGGGTTTGATTAATCATGCAATTTGGAGTAAGAATCAATAATATACCCATGTCCCATTTTCAAGGGTTACTGAGATGATAAAAAACTGTTTATTTAGAGTACATCTAGTTAACACTGATCTAGTTCCATGGCCGGCCCCTTTCGCCATAGCTAACTCTGATGGATTTTTATTTATGAGGCTGTTTGTGTGTACTCTGTTGCAATCGAAAGCTAGCAGCACCTAATATATCAAATTCAAGAAGAGCAGCAAAAATTTGTCAAAGGCCGGAACAAATGCGTAATGAAAAAAATTCCCTTGTTGGTCCATATGAAGTCCGCATAGCTTGATGAAGATCACTTTGAAGAGCTATTGTAATTTTAAATTATTTTTATTGCGTTTTATATGTTATTAAATGTACGAGGCATTTGATAATTAGAGGAGATATGGAAAAATGGATCTCTTTTTTTTTGAGAAAAGCTTAATGGTGTAAATTAACATTGACTATCGTCTTTGGTTTTTATTTTGGTTTTATTTTTATTCATAATATCAGAATCACGATTGCTTTGAAACAATAAACAGCTCAAACATACTAGGTAAGTTTTCATACGATTAGCAATTAACTAAAACTGGTAAACTCTATTCACTATAGTCCCTGATCGTCAAAAATGACGTTTTATGGTAGTACTGTCGAATTTCTATTGTTTTTTTTGTTACTATTAGGTTGGACAACGCAAAAGCGTAATTTTTAAGAGTTGCGTTTTTGTTACCTGGCAACTTTTATTTATTTTTGCTTAAGTCAGTTCGAAATATAACCTATAATTTATAGTTTTGACATTAGTAACTTAATTAATTGTTTCTAGTTACCCATAGCTTGATTTAAAAGTATTAACCATGATATAATAGTAGATTATGTTATTAGGAGTAAAAGTGATACTTTATGTGGCGAAGCTGAAGTTTATTTAGCCGAACGTTAGTGAGGCAAATAATTCAGCTAAGCCACATAAAGTCACTTTTACTCCGAATAACATATACTATTTTATCCGCAAACGTATTCAGGTAAATTTCAGGCTAGCACTGTACCCCTGCGCCAACCTCTGTTGTTCAGATAACGCGCAACTGTAATGATATATGAACATACTGAATCACCCGTGCTAATAGCACACGGCCACAGCAGCTGTCACACCATAACCCACGGCGACAGATGCTCCGATCCGCTGCTGAAAGGTTTATTTAAATTAAAACTTTTTCGTACTTTTTTGAAAATAAAAACCGGCCTACGAACTAATTCTAAAAATTTGCAAAATTTTAAGCCATCATACAATTTAATCGGTCCAGTATCTTCGGAGGAGATGGCGAACAAACATAGAAAGAAAGAAAGAGAGCAATCATTTTGTGTGCTTAGGCAGATAAAGTACGCAAAAGTCGCTATTTTGTCTGCTTAGGCAGATAAAGTGACACTTTTACCTTGTCAATAAAGACAAATAAGGTTGTCACTTTTGTGACGTTTGCGGATAAAAGACATTTTTGCATTATTTCAAACTGAAAATAAGTAAATACATAATTTAAAATTAAAATTATGTACACTGGGTTTTGAAATAAGTTGTAAAAAAGTTTTTTTCTTAGTAAACGATAAAAACTTCAAATTCGTTCTTTTTTAATTATCAGACAATAATAAGTAATTTAAAAAATTAATAATGAAATTGAAATAGGAATTAGTTTTAGAACTTGGCATTGGAGTGAGCAGTCTATCTTTTTTCTCTATGTTTGAAATTACATAGTTTCCAAAGAACAAAGAAATCTTGTTCCTTTGGAAAACATCTCTGGAAAACAATTTAATTTCAGCAGTACTCAAGCAGTGGGAAATCTTTTTTAATACCTTAAACCACTATAACCTTTTTATTATTGGTTTTTCATCAAATGCTTGTTAATAAAAAAATAGTTTAGTCCATCCATCTACACTAAAACTCTACTCCGTACGTATAAATAACCCTGTGTATAGAGTAAAGACCTTAAATTAAAAAAATGTTTTTTCCTTTAATTTTTGAAAATGTCTAGTTTCAAAACTTTCACTTGCGAAGGAAGGCCAGGCTGTGACTTCTAATATTTATACAGTTTACTAATCTAACCCTAAAAATAGTATTAACGTCAGTTTTGACATCTGTTTGAACACTGAAAATGTTATTACAAGATTTAGTAAAATATACCTTCAAATTTCCAAAAAAGCTAAACCTTAGCTTATTTTGCTAATTTTGGGCATTTTAAGGTATATTTTACAAAATCTTGTAATAACTTTTGCAGTAGTCAAAAGTGACGTTAGTGATATTTTTAATGTTGGGAAAAGGTAAAAATATTAGAAGTCAAAGCCTGCTCTGAGGGATATTAAAAAAGATTGTATAACATTCAGGGTGATTTAAAAGGTGTTGACGTAAATTTAGGGTTTGATTAATCATGCAATTTGGAGTAAGAATCAATAATATACCCATGTCCCATTTTCAAGGGTTACTGAGATGATAAAAAACTGTTTATTTAGAGTACATCTAGTTAACACTGATCTAGTTCCATGGCCGGCCCTTTCGCCATAGCTAACTCTGATGGATTTTTATTTATGAGGCTGTTTGTGTGTACTCTGTTGCAATCGAAAGCTAGCAGCACCTAATATATCAAATTCAAGAAGAGCAGCAAAAATTTGTCAAAGGCCGGAACAAATGCGTAATGAAAAAAATTCCCTTGTTGGTCCATATGAAGTCCGCATAGCTTGATGAAGATCACTTTGAAGAGCTATTGTAATTTTAAATTATTTTTATTGCGTTTTATATGTTAATTAAATGTACGAGGCATTTTGATAATTAGAGGAGATATGGAAAAATGGATCTCTTTTTTTTGAGAAAAGCTTAATGGTGTAAATTAACATTGACTATCGTCTTTGGTTTTTATTTTGGTTTTATTTTTATTCATAATATCAGAATCACGATTGCTTTGAAACAATAAACAGCTCAAACATACTAGGTAAGTTTTCATACGATTAGCAATTAACTAAAACTGGTAAACTCTATTCACTATAGTCCCTGATCGTCAAAAATGACGTTTTATGGTAGTACTGTCGAATTTCTATTGTTTTTTTTGTTACTATTAGGTTGAACAACGCAAAAGCGTAATTTTTAAGAGTTGCGTTTTGTTACCTGGCAACTTTTATTTATTTTTGCTTAAGTCAGTCGAAATATAACCTATAATTTATAGTTTTGACATTAGTAACTTAATTAATTGTTTCTAGTTACCCATAGCTTGATTTAAAAGTATTAACCATGATATAATAGTAGATTATGTTATTAGGAGTAAAAGTGATACTTTATGTGGCGAAGCTGAAGTTTATTTAGCCGAACGTTAGTGAGGCAAATAATTCAGCTAAGCCACATAAAGTCACTTTTACTCCGAATAACATATACTATTTTATCCGCAAACGTATTCAGGTAAATTTCAGGCTAGCACTGTACCCCTGCGCCAACCTCTGTTGTTCAGATAACGCGCAACTGTAATGATATATGAACATACTGAATCACCGTGCTAATAGCACACGGCCACAGCAGCTGTCACACCATAACCCACGGCGACAGATGCTCCGATCCGCTGCTGAAAGGTTTATTTAAATTAAAACTTTTTCGTACTTTTTTGAAAATAAAAACCGGCCTACGAACTAATTCTAAAAATTTGCAAAATTTTAAGCCATCATACAATTTAATCGGTCCAGTATCTTCGGAGGAGATGGCGAAACAAACATAGAAAGAAAGAAAGAGAGCAATCATTTTGTGTGCTTAGGCAGATAAAGTACGCAAAAGTCGCTATTTTGTCTGCTTAGGCAGATAAAGTGACACTTTTACCTTGTCAATAAAGACAAATAAGTTGTCACTTTTGTGACGTTTGCGGATAAAAGACATTTTTGCATTATTTCAAACTGAAAATAAGTAAATACATAATTTAAAATTAAAATTATGTACACTGGGTTTTGAAATAAGTTGGTAAAAAAGTTTTTTTCTTAGTAAACGATAAAAACTTCAAAATTCGTTCTTTTTTAATTATCAGACAATAATAAGTAATTTAAAAAATTAATAATGAAATTGAAATAGGAATTAGTTTTAGAACTTGGCATTGGAGTGAGCAGTCTATCTTTTTTCTCTATGTTTGAAATTACATAGTTTCCAAAGAACAAAGAAATCTTGTTCCTTTGGAAAACATCTCTGGAATACAATTTAATTTCAGCAGTACTCAAGCAGTGGGAAATCTTTTTTAATACCTTTAAACCACTATAACCTTTTTATTATTGGTTTTTCATCAAATGCTTGTTAATAAAAAGAAATAGTTTAGTCCCATCCATCTACACTAAAACTCTACTCCGTACGTTATAAATAACCCTGTGTATAGAGTAAAGACCTTAAATTAAAAAAATGTTTTTTCCTTTAATTTTTTGAAAATGTCTAGTTTCAAAACTTTCACTTGCGAAGGAAGGCCAGGCTGTGACTTCTAATATTTATACAGTTTACTAATCTAACCCTAAAAATAGTATTAACGTCAGTTTTGACATCTGTTTGAACACTGAAAATGTTATTACAAGATTTAGTAAAATATACCTTCAAATTTCCAAAAAAGCTAAACCTTAGCTTATTTTGCTAATTTTGGGCATTTTAAGGTATATTTTACAAAATCTTGTAATAACTTTTGCAGTAGTCAAAAGTGACGTTAGTGATATTTTTAATGTTGGGAAAGGTAAAAATATTAGAAGTCAAAGCCTGCTCTGAGGGATATTAAAAAAGATTGTATAACATTCAGGGTGATTTAAAAGGTGTTTGACGTAAATTTAGGGTTTGATTAATCATGCAATTTGGAGTAAGAATCAATAATATACCCATGTCCCATTTTCAAGGGTTACT